>JAYRBT010000114.1:111561648-111661141 GCA_036023395.1 Myiotriccus ornatus
TTTTATTTTGCTAGTAATAAATGTTCATGTTATTTTCCTAAATCCAGTCTCTTTTGTCTGCATAAACCTTCTCTTTACTTAAAGTAACTGTGTGGGGGGTGTGAAAGCAAATTGACCCAGGGCAAAACCACGACAAATCTGCAGTGGAAAAATTACTATACCAGCACAGGGTATAATTAAATGCTGAACTTTTAATCTAAATGACATTTCACAAAACATGGATCCGGATTTGCAAGTAAAGGGGCCAAAAATCCAGCTCTAATGTTAATATTTAGACAATAAATAGGAGGTCTGACTTCTGAAAGTGACAACATTTTTGTCAGTGCCATTTAAATTAGGTAGGTAGCATTTCTAAGAGCTGTACATAGGTTGGGAAACCCAAATATGGATGGAAATTCTAGGCTCTACTTTTGAGAATCTCACCTTAGAGCAGTAGAACATGTGCTACCTGATGGAAGCACGAGAACCTTGCCACCAGCACCCTTCAAAGGGATCGAAGCACCAGGTTTTAATAAACTTTGAACTTTTTTTTTTACTTACACTGTACTGAAAAAATGGTGTGCAATGAGGCCTACTGAGGAATTTCTTCTTTTTAGTTCCATATAATTATTTTTTCAACTTGTCCAGGGGAAATATCAGTCTCACAGGTCTGTGCAGAGTCCCATTTCTCCACTAAGTTCTATTTTCATGCCAGAGATGCTCAAGAGAGGATGAGATGTCAGAGTGTCAGCTCAGAGCCACTTCCCCTCGCCACACAGTGATGCAGCACATCCCATTCATAGAGCAGTTGCATCTGGCTTTGAGGAACTCCGGGAATTTGAAAATAAGGAGCTTCAGCTCTGTAGGATGAGGGAGTAATGAATCTGACCCGAGGTCATTGCGCTGCTGGAGCCCAGAACAAATTCAAACCACAACTGATCGGCGTGAACCAAAGCACAGCAGAGAGCAAGGAAAGGGAAAGGTTCACAAGAGCAACAGAGCTTTGCCAGTGATGATTTTCTCGCAGAGCTAGTTGGAAATTCAAAGCTTGATAAAAATGGCCCATTTTCTGATTCTGTGATTTTTGGTTTGTGGAGGAAAATTTACGAACTGAACCACTAAAATCAGGAATGGGCAATAAACCTCTTATCTCCTTTCCTTCCATACCTGCATTTTACTAAGTAGCATTGTTTAAAATCTTTGGGAATATCCTGATGTCAAAAGCAAATTTTCTGTTGACCTGGGTCTTTTTGGTATTTTTAAAAGAGACTTTTGGTTTTGGTTTGGTTTGGTTTTTTCCCCCTTACAGAAAATGCTTACTGTCTGCTGTCCAGGAGATCATGATTTAAAATCCTACTTGGCCACAGGATCCTGGTGTAAGTCAAGGTACCTTTGTTTTTCAGATCATTTCTTCCCCATGAAAGGTCAACCATGGAGTTATGCAGTTTGTGAGGCCTTCAGCTGCTGCAGAGATGAGGTCTATATAGGAAGATAAAACTCTTTTGACCAAGACAGATATTGCTGGAGCAGAAAATATGATAATTCATTTATCTTTGTTGCTGCATGGTGGCTCAGGGTTAGTAATGATGCTGTGGAATGCAAAGATGGAAAGCAAAGGTAATGTGTTGTTATATATGACCTTAGTGATGAGTGACATGAAAATTCATATAAACAAAAGCCCAAAATGTTGTGTTCTGCAAATATTCTGTTTTATAACAATCTTTAAAAAAATGTATCAATCACATGAACCCACATAAATAATTTTTAATAAAAAAGGGAGTGAAATCTGTATGCTGGACCCTTAGACACTGATTAGGTCTGAACTTATTGCCGAAATAAAAATGTTCAGATGCGATTTTGGAGGAGTTTAAAATATTCTTATTAATGGTCCTCTCCCCGCTTACCCTTTAGGTTTCCAACAGCAATTTCTTTTAATCACTGGACTTAATATACTCCAAGGTACTGAATTCCATGTCAGCTGTAAACAGGCAGCAAAACATTTACATGTTGGCTTCCTTCAGCAGCTCATATTCAATTCAAGGAGTGAACAGTGAAGCAGCGCTGCTGTGCAAGACCCAAATTGTGCTGCTGGCAAGAAGATTCTCAAATAACTCTGGATCTCCTGGGAGAAGGAGTATTATACTATGGAATAGAGAGTATTTGCCATAGAGCAAGTCAGTCTGTGGGCTTTTATCACTCTCCTTTCATTCTGTTTATTTATTTGTTTGTACTGTCACCGATGTCATCTGAAACCAAGAAATGCAATAAGGTTAAATCTATTGCAGGGAATTATTTTGATCAGCCAATTAAATGAACTAGTTCACCTTGCCTATGATATGCCATCAAACATGGGCATGAGCATTTGGTGCAATCAATCTATTACACATCAATTTTATGGCTGTATAATGAGGTTTAATTGCTGTTTTATTAGTCTGACTAATATTAAGTGCTGATAATTGCTTTGCATTCAACTTGGCGCTCTCATTTAAATTACACATCCAATATTTAACCATAAATGCAGACCACCTTTTTGCCTAATGACTTTTTGCTTTCCTCCTTGTGCAACAAGAAAAGCCCATTTAGGGTGATTTTCCTCCTTTGTGAATGTTCTCTGGCCCTGAGGAACAGAGGCTGGAAAAGCTAAATGTTGTTCTTGGTAAATGCGCAGGCCCTTGGCATTTGAAAAGTGAACTTCAAATTGCCTTTTGACAGAAATATAATATGTTTTTTGTGTACTAATGAGGGAATTGCTAAGGTGTGTAAACACATTTGTAGTCCCACTGAAGTCTGTGGGACTACTCATGCACTTTAAGTTATGCACATCCTTGGGGCAATGGTAGGGCTAATGCTTGCTACCCTGGGGCACACATGGCAAACAAGTCTGGCAGGATGCAGGATGGATTTTGACTGACAAGCCACAGACCTAATGTTCTTGCCAGCCAGGATGTTACAATCACAGGCTTGGATGCTCAGACTGAGCTTTAGGAGGAAATTTACTGAGCTTCAGTAAATTCCTTGGTACAAGAAATAAGGAAACCTTTTCGCAGACCCAGTCTTGTTCTGTGGCTTCCTCCCATTCACAAGGACCTCATTGAGGTGGTGAATTGCTGGATTGTTTGAGTCGGCAGCAGTTTTGTTATTTCACTTGGCTTCTCCTTGATTTCCTTTTTTTGTTTGAAATAGACTCCATCTGATTTTGCAGGGATGAGCTCAGCTCACTGAGCAGACATGCCAGTTGCCATTAATATCATCTGATCCTCCAGTGACAGCTGGCTAATATCACCCTGCAAGCACCTCATGAGCTAAAATCAGTCTGTATTTTGGAAACAGAGGCCTAGTGCTGTATAGTGCTGTAAAATGATATATAGTGCTGGGGTGAGTCACGTGGCTGGTTCTGAACTGCTAAAATTCTGATCAGGACCGAGCAGAGATTGAATCAATAAGAATTTATGCATTTTATTGTGATTCTTTTTCTGGATCTGTGAAAGTGTTAATAGTTAATATAGCTAGAGACCTTGTGAGAGTCAAATATCCACTGCTGGATGTTTACTGGGCTACAAACCAACTACTGAAAAAATCTTAGGATCACAAAATGGTTTGTGTTGGAAGGGACCTTAAACATCATTCAGTTCCACCCCCCTGCCAGGGGCAGGGACATCTTCCACCAGACCAGGTTGCTCCAAGCCCCATCCAACCTGGCCTTGAACACTTCCAGGGATGGGGCAGCCACAGCTTCACTGGGCAACCTGTTCCAGAGCCTCACCACCCTCACAGTCAAGAATTTGTCTTATATCTAATCTAAATCTCCCCTCTTTCAGTTTGAAGCCATTGCCCCTTTTCCTATCACTCCATGCCCTTTTCAAAAGACTCTCTTCAGCTTTCTTTGAGTAATATACTCATTTTACAAGTATCAGGAGCTGAAAATTTGTGGACCTAGAACCTTCTGAAGCTGGGGCTTAAACCTCCCAGCCACCTGGCAGGAACCCAGGCCACAGCCTTTCAGCACCATTAATGATAGTGTCATCCTTCAGCTGGACACATGAGGTCACAAGTGTTTATTCCGTGAAAAAGGAAGCCAAGTAAAACTTTCAGACCTCATCATGACCCAGAGCCTCAGCACTTATGAGAATTTATATCAAAAAACTCTGTTTGATGATGGAGATGCCCACATTTGCCATGGTAGCCTAATATTTTGCAGCAGAAGGAGGAGACCTGGGCTTCAGGACAGCTTTAGCCCAGGTGATGGAAAGATATATATTTGCTCATCCCAAGAGGATATTGTATCCACCACCTTACAGGGAATTCCCATTAAATATGTTTCCAAGAAGTCAAATGTTGAAGTTCAGGCTGGATGGCGCTTTCAGCAATCTGATCTAGTAGAAAGTGTCCCTGTCCATGGCAAGGGGGTTGGAACGAGATAATCTTCAAGGTCCCTTCCAACCCAAACCATTCTAGGATTTCATGATTCTGTGACCTTGAGCAGCCATTGGCACCTCCTCACTTCCACTGGCTTCCTATGCAGTCAGCACATGGTTATCCTGAGAAGCCTGAAGTCTTCCAAGGTTTCAGAGACACTTCGCTCTTCTCAACTGAATTAATAAAACATACAGACAATTGGCTCTACATTCTCTTCCTTCCCCTCTCCCTCACTTTCATGAGTGGGAATTGCAACTACTGTACCCTGGATTTCCTGTTGTGTTCCCCAGCACCAGCAGCCTTGACACCAGTGTCTGAGAAGCCACGTGGGACTATTTGCATCATCTCGAGCTCTGCTACCTGACGTGAAAAGCTTCACCTCAGTAACGAAGAACTTCAGTGTGCAGCTGACCTGAAAGTCAAAAAAAGTGTTTCATCAGGGCTGACATGAGTAAAATCTTCCTCCTGATTTTTTCCCTGATGTTTCTGAGTGCTTGGGCAGCAATCAGGCACAGGGAGCTGGTCTGTGAGTGAGAAAGTGCCATTTTTACACACTGCTGTTTGGAGCTGAGCTGTGTTTTTAAGTGTGGCTGTCAGTCTCCTCACTGTCACGTTAAATCCTTACCCATGGTGATTCCTGCTGATCCATGCTGACTGCCAGTGTGGAGGTCAGGAGCGAGCTCCCCCCCTCCCCATGGCAAGTTGGCAGGGCATTTACATGTGAGGGACTAACTCACCTTCCTTGGAAGCACTGAGCTGAGGTTCTCAGTCGGGAGCAAAAGGCCAGAACAAAGGTCTGACATTACAGATGGACAAACATTTGCAGCCCTCTGTTGCTTCCTGTTGCTGTTTTAATTTTCTTTGACAGACATTGCCAGACCATTTTAGTCCAACCCAGCCCAGCTCTGTTTCTGGTAGGCAGAAGAGGAGCAGTAGGAATCCCTTGACTGCGGGTAGGAACCAGAATTCACCTTAGATCTCAGCCACACCTTGGACTTTATCTCTTGGACTCTTTTGAGGGTAAGCTCTGCTTATACATTCCCCTCAGACTATCCAGGATGATTTTTTCTTTCCCTAATGCAGGTTATTGTCTCTGCAGAAACAATCAGACATCAATTAATAAACCCCTGACTAAGAAGAATCCATCAACTACCTTGCGAAGATCCTTCCCATCACAATCCTCTGCAACGTGCAACACATGAACTTTAAAGACTGGAACAAAAAATCTCTGTCAGGGCTGAGGGGCAGCCTCCTAAATCATGCTAGAGACTAAGGAAAATCTCTCTCTCTAAAGATATAAAATCTTTATATATATATATTTATGCCAGGCTGGACAGGGCTTTGAGTAACCTCTTCTAGTGGGAGGTGTCTGCTCATGAAAGGAATGAGATGATCTTTAATGTCTCTTCCAAGCCAAACTATTCTATGTTATTATAATTTGGATTTTATGATTCTATGATTCTATGAATTTGTCACCTTTGAAGGTCCTTTCAAACCCAAAATATTTTATGTTTCCATGATTTAGGGAAGCTAGAGATCCTGATGTGCTGAAATTGAAACACAAAGAACCCATATTCTCCCTAAATATATATATATATATACATGCACACACATATAAATCCTTGTTCTAGATGTTTAGGTAATGCCTAAATTAGGGAATTACCCAAAGTCAGGCCCAGAACTTGGCTTTGGAGTTAATTCTTCCAAATTTCTCCATTCCCAACCAAGTCTTTAGCCCAGACAAAGTAGTTCCTAGACATGTTCTGAGAGCTATCAAGATCCAGGGACCGTTCTCATCTATGACTTCGGATGTGAACAGCTTATTTTGGGAACTAAGAGAACTATGGAAGTGGTCAAACCATGGCAAGTGGATTTAGTGCTAGACAATAGGCCCCTGTAGTGATTCTTTTAGTGACAAAGATGAGGTTGTAGAATAAAGGACATATTAACTATTTTTGAAGTCCAGAAAGGAAAACCTTTCAGGGCCAGATCTGAGGTGCTATAGATCAGCATCAGAGCTGTGCTGGTTTACACCAGCTGAGCAGTTATCCTGCATCCTTAAAAACTAAAAACTGGACAAACACGGAGCTGCTTATTGTTTTCGCCAAGAATCATTTCATCCCTCCCTTTCTTCCTTCCCTCCATGTCTGAAAGTATTTACCACTGCGCAGTGAAAGCAAATAAACAAGGAAGGTTAAAATCTAAAAGCACTCATCCAAGTTAATTAAGTTCAGCCAGCCTCAACTACATCATCTGGTAAGATCTGGCAAGTGTGTGTGTGTGTGTGTGTGTACATGCCTGCCTGTGTATCTCTTCCTCTATTCAGGAAGAATCATCCAAAAGTGCACCCACTTTAAAATACATTATTTCCATGCCTGGCTCTGAGGATTTTTGATTCTTTTTTCCTTTTTTTCCCCCCCTTGTCTGTTTCTGTTCTTACAGCTGCTTTCATATTTTTCTCCAACTACCCATTATTACATTTTCCTGCTTTTATTTATGATGCCTGATTCCCAGTGTACATTGTTGCTACTCTGTTGGTACTTTATTAAATACGATACAGATACAAGAGTGAGAGTGAGGTTTTATGTCCCACACATGGTGTGTCGTAATTGTGGCGTTTTTACTTTCCATTAAGAAGTAACTCCAGGAGGGGAGGATGGGGGACTCGGTTCATTACTTCCATAAACCAAAGAAGAAACCCCAGACAAGCTTGATGAGTTGTTAAGTAGTCTTTAAAGAAGTCTTTAAATCAACATTAGGTGTCTTTCCTAAAGAGACTTCCCAGTTCAGCCACAAGTTACAGGCCTGAGGAAGGGATCATTGGTTAAATCCTGTGTCTTACAGTATGGAAAAAGTCCAGCTACACTAAAATAATGGTTCTTCTGGCCTTTAAATATATGAGAGTGTAATTAGAAGCCAGTGTGTTTTAGCTAGCCAAGGACAGCATAAAGCTATAAACACATTCATGATGAAAATATAAATTTACTTATTGAAATCTTAGTCTAAAAAAAAGGACATGGGACCAAGTGAGAACAGGCAGAGCATAAGAAATCTTTTTCTGGACCTGTAGTCCTTTTGTACCTGGATCTTGTCTGAGAAATTTCTTGGAATCCCTTCTTTTATGTCGCCTTTGGGTACTTTGAAATTTTAATGTATTTTATGTCCACACTTCCCCCACCAGGGAAAGATTTGTCCTATCCCACCTCTAAACTTCACTGTGGACATTTCTGTGCAATGTTGCTTTGCTGAGACTCTCAGAGTTCAAGCTCTGAGCAGGGCCCAGAGACTTTCAGCTGCGTCAGTGCTGGAGTCCTGGCATTGCTAGAAGACAAGGAATGATAATGAAATGGGATGATTCTTTGGTATTCATTTTCCCATGATGAACAACAGTCCTGATCAAAGGCAGATGGATGCCAGGAGAGCAGAGCACTGCAAGCCATGAAATGGCCATCACCCCAGTTATTTCATTGTCAGAGCCCTGGCAAGGCAGGACCTCTCCTGGGAACCAGCTCCTCGCTTAATTTTGGCCACTGCCCCCGCTTGTCTTCCCTCAGGAACACTTCCCTTCATCTGTCCAAACTCCATATTTCCTCTCAGCTTTGGCCTGATCCCAGTTCTTCTCTTTCCTGCCTAAACTTTCTAAGAAGCCTTGACTGCAGATAACAGTCACACAAGGATCAATAATCAGGTCTTTTTTCCATGGTGGGACAGTCCATTCTCCCCCACAAATGTCCAAACCACAACTCCCAGAGACATATAAAATATTAATATGGAGCTTGGGTTGCATACATAAAACCACAATGAAATAGGCATTAAAAATACTGAGCAATCAGGAGGACCTTCCTGACTCCAAAGACATGAAATGAAGCTACCATGAAGAGGAGTGGTACCAGCTGAATAATGTGCTTCATTTCTCCACATTTCTTCCACATTTATAGAACCTTCCCTGTAAGTGTTGTTGTCTGTGTGAGCCAAAGAAGTCAGGAAAGAACAGGCAATGACAATCCTATATTTTTTGCTGCCCCTTTTGTTCGCACTTTGTTTTGCCTCTTCATTTAGAGGACATATCCACACCTCAGGAATGTAATATCAGAGGAAAAACTGGCAAGCACACATTAGAAACAAGATCAGAAGGACTCAAAACATGGATCTCCAGAGATCAGTTTAGTCTGTTGTGAGATTACGAGAATCTGTATTGGAAGCTTTGAAGTCCTAAAGTCATTATTGTTTAATAAAGTGACTTTGTATCCCTCCTTTAATGTCTGGATCAACACCATGGTGTTTTCTACTTTCTTGTAACAGAATGTAACTTTGATGGGTTTACTGGTGTCTTTAAGTTCTACCCACCCAGCTAAAAGGAAAGAAGGAAGGAGACCTAACTTTGTATTCCCAAAAAGACCTTCAAATCATAGCGAGATGTTCCAATTGGACTAAGAAGTTTCAGAAACTGTAAACCAACATGTAATTGCTAAATCCAGTTGATTTCAACCCCAGGATATCTTTGATAATCTCTGCTGGCTCTGAATTCCCTGTGCCAATTTCCACCATGTTTTCAACCATATTTAACCTATCAGACTCAGTCATTTCTTTTTGAATCATTTCAGTCAACCTGATGTAATATTGTGCAACTGACTGGATAATCCATCTTCTTCATATCCCTTCCTTTATATCTCCTTCAGTCTCCCCTCTCCCCATAGCTCTATTCAGTCCAAGTAGGATTCAGGGTTTAAGCACTTTAGAAGGTCTTTTTCTAAAACCTGAATCCAAACAAAGGACCTCTGTGAATCATCAGGGAGTAACTGAAGCAGGGGGGGCCAAAACCACCACAATTTCAGTGAGAAAACACCGTGACTGTTTGCCAGCCCATAACTTCTTGCAGCTTGTGTGCTTTTATTAATAATTAAACCTGTGCTTGGTGCATTCTCAAAGTGTGGGTCTCATAACTCCTTTTCCAAAAGACCTGAAGAGGCATTTGCTCAAATAGGATAAAATGATAGAACCGTAGAATATCCTGAGTTGGAAGGGACTCACAAGTCCAACTCCTGGCCCTGCACAGGACACTTCCAAGAATTCCTCCATGTCCCTTATAACATTGTCTAAACACTCCTTGAGCTCTGCCAGCCTTGGGGACTCAACCACTACCCTGGGGAGCCTGTTCAGTGCCCAACCACCCTCTGGCAGAAGAATTTTTTCCTCATATTCAACTTAAACCTCCCCTGACAGAACTCCACCCATTTCCTCTGGTCCTGTCATTGATCACCAGAGAAGAGATCGGTGCTGCCCCTCCACCACCCCTCGTGAAGAAGCAGAGCTGTAGATCATGAAAAAAATGAAGCTTTACGTGTGAGCTCAGGAGTAAAGTCTTTTGCTTTGCTAAAAAGTCCATCAAGGACCCCAGATCAGACAGCACTGAGAGCTCCAGAGCCCACTGAAATTATGGAGAATGAATCCAAACAAACTGTACAAATCACTTAGAGGTGGAGGTAATATTGGCTGTGTTGTTGTCAGCCCCTCTCCTGATTATCAGCAGCAGAGCTGAGCTGTCTGCTGAATAACACATTTGTTTATACAGTAGATTGAGAATATTTGTGTGCTCAGCAAACTCCTTGGGGGTATAAACAATGTGTTTCTGAAGAAGCCCAGTGTCATTAGAATAATCAAGACTTGTAGGATGATAAACAGAGTCACAAACAGAAAGTACTACACAGGCTCTCGAGTGTGGCACCACGTTTGGTGTCGAGTCCCCAGGATGATCTGTTCAAACAGCTTTCCCTGTGGTGCAGACACAGGTTGCCACGTGCTTTATAGGGCAAACAAGGAGGAGACATGGTCATGGTGCATTTTTGTTGAGATCTCATCAGCAGCTTGCTGGCAAGTAGCAGAAATCTCCTTTTCATTTCAAGAGGCCCAAGCCCTTTTAATTATGCAAACCTTGTGAAATGTATCAGAGTGGAAGGATGTCCATTTCCTTTATCAAGGAGACCAGAACAAGGCCAAATTCCTATTTTGGTATATTTATATTTTCCTCGTAGGCTGTATCAAGAATACTGTCCCCTTTCATCTAAATTATATCATAGAATATCCTGACATGGAAGGGACCCACAAGGATCATCAAAATCAAACTTCTGACCTTGCACAGGACACTCCAAAAATCCCACCATGTGCCTGAGAGTGTTGTCCAAATGCTCCTTGGGCTCTGCTGCCACTACCATTCCCCTGGGGAGCCTCTTCCAGTGCCCAACCACCTGCTGGGGGAAGAACTTTTCCCTAATATCCAGCCTAGACTTCCCCTGGCCCAGCTTCATACAGGACATACAGGAAGGCTGGAGAGGGACTTATTGCAATATCATGTAGTGATAGGGCAAGGGGAAGGCTTTAAGCTGAAGGAGGGCAGATTTATATTGAATATCAGGAAGAAATTCTTTCTATCAGGGTGATGAGGCCCTGGCACAGGTTGCCCAGAGAAGCTGTGGCTGCCCCATCCCTGGAAGTGTTTAAAGACAGGTTGGAAGGGGCTTGGAGCAACCTGGGATGGTGGAAATTGTCCCTGCTCATGGCAGGGGTTGGAACTGGATGATGTTTAAGGTCACTTTCAACCCAAACTATTCTGTGATTCTGTGATTCTATGAAATAAGACATATCTTCAGAAATTACTAAATGGGATTTAACCCTGATTTCCCTGTCATGGAAAGTAGAAGATGTATAGAAATATGAAGCAAATATGGCCTTCTATTTCACCAGCAATATCAAGTGAAGTTGCTATCAGAACAGTGAATTTTAATATTTTTTTCAAATAATAAGACCGCAAATGTGCAACATAAACCAAAAGTCTGCATTTTACACACACATTTTTTTTTATGCTGATAACTGGGTGAGCTGTTAAGATTAATGAAGTCATCATGAGCTGGTCAAGAAGGGAGAGAGGAAGATAAGAAGACATAAAATTAGTAAAAACATGCCTAAGGCTTTTGACTTCTTGACTTTAGTCTCCTTCTCACAGCTCTGTGATGACTGACAGAAATCCTCTGAAGCCTGTTAATTTTGTTTTATTCCTTCTGTCCTGTTTTTCCACTTCACTTAGTGCAGATTCTTCCTCTGAAGGTTGAGGATCTTTCTTTAAGTATATTGAATCTCTTCTCAAAATTCATGTGCAGTTAACTGAGTTTTCACAGTCTCCTGCTCTTAGTCTCTCACTCTCTCCCTTTGCCCCTCTCCCATTCTTCCCATTGCCCATCCAGAAAACAACCAAAAAGCAGCTGTAAAAGAAAGGAATTCTGGCAGGAAAGAGTTCAGGTGAATGGGGTAGTTGTGCTGCTATCTTCAGGAAGAGATCCATCCCTTACAAAATAAAATAAAAACTTCATCTAATCCAGGGTTCCTTCTCCAACACACTCCAGGAGTTGACATCTGGATAAAAGACACAGGATCCAAAGCAACTGTTCAGTTCTTCAGTTTTTCCTCCAAGGCTCAAGTATTCCCGTATCCCACTATACACCCACCAATATTGCCCAAATTACTTTTGATTTCTCTTCCACATTTCTAATACTTGACATACCTCAGACCTTTTCTCTTTGCTTGGTGTCACATAGAATCACAGAATGGTTTGCATTGGAGGGGACCTTTAAGATCATCTACTGGACCTTAATCTTTATACTCCTTAGATCTGCTCCCTTTCATCCTCTTGATTCGAACTCATCCCATGTTCCCTCCCCTGGGCCTTCCAGTGCCTCTCCTAGTCCTGCTGTAATGTCAGGTGCTTTCTCAAAAGTCACATCACACCACCTTTGTGGAGATCATGCCTTGACCCTCATGAAGCCAAGTCTCTTCCAGAAGATACACCTACAACTGGTAGGTGTTGTCCCTGTATTTTCTATTAAGTTGCCTTACAAACCTGATCAAATCCTTTCTGTAACAGCTCTGTCCACCACACAAATTTACAAAATGTTAAGGAGTGCTGTGTAGAGCAAATATTGATTCCCATTTCAGAAAAGTGCTGCTGCCTTCCCCTCACTGGCTGAAATAATATGGGTATATTTTCACTCCCAGTCTTTTTCTCCTGTGTGCCTGCAGGAGCAGAGGCCTACAGGCAAAAAACAATCCTGCAAACTTGAGATGTTATCCCACTGATTCCCCTCTTCACCTGTTTGCACTGGGACATGTGCAAGCTTTAAGCCTACACCAGCTGGATGTGGAAGCTGACCAGGAAGGAACCAGCTCCTGTCTACAGCTTCAACTATAGATGGATGCCAGTATAACTCTTTAGGATGCTCTGGCTACAGTTAAACTAAACTAAACAAGTCCAGGATACATTTCTGGGTATTGACCCTCAATCACAGGCACTGCTAAACTGCTAACACAGTCCCTGCTGTGATTTTCTGACTTCTACTGATTCAGACAAATGGAATTGTTTCCTGTTCTTCAGTTCTGCAGGCACATGCAACCCAAAGTAACCACCTCGTTGGACTTTCCCAAATATGAAGCCTGGGGAATTTCACCCAGAGGGATGAGTCCTGTAAGAAGACCTTTTGTTTGAATATTTACACTGCCTGAATAACAGAGTTGTCCAAGATGAAGGATAAAATAAGTCAGTGGGGGGGAACAAGAGGTTTGGGATTTTTCCCCTATCATGTATACCAACTACCTTTGTTCTGGACAAAATATATCATCCCATATCTTATATTCTACACCTCTTAGAAGGATACAAGATTCATCTGGTTTAAAGTACTCATATCCTCCCCACATTCCTGCTGTTTATCTACAGAGCAGGAAACACGTATGAGCAAACTCTTATAAAAAATAAACAATAAACCAGAGTTTCAGAGTGGAGAATGGGGAAAAAGGGGAAAGTTTTGATCTCTCATGTTCCCTTGGGCCAGTGGTAAAACAGCTGCACAGCCATTTCGATGAGACAGCTGCTGCAGCAGCTCCTATGCAGAAAAGCTGTACAGCCAAATAAGTTTGTGATGACCTAAATTCCCCTTGTGCTGTCACCAGCTCCCTTCAGTATCGACACAAGATGGTTCCCATCCTTTCCCCAACTCCGGCCTCCACATCCTTCCCTTACTGGTGGTTGTCATTTGCTGCACAGATGTTTCTCCCAAGCCAGTGCAAGGTTATTTTTCGAGTGACTTCTTCCAGCAGATGTTCCCCAGTTCCCAGGTGTGTGTGTTGTCCTCTCCACTGAGCCGAAACTCAGAGATGCACTTGACATATTGCAGCGCTGCTGCCTCTTCGAGCTGGAGGGTCGGTGACATCGCGCATAACTGACACCTCTTGCTCCTGCCAGGCTGCTTGGTGACACCTTCCCTCAGCAACAGGCCTCCCTGCTCCTTGCCCTGCTGGTTCTGCACTACCTGGGCTGCACAAAGCATCTTTCTGTGCTGCCTGAAATGAACTTATATAATTGCTGCGGAGTGTGTGCCCAAAAAGAAGAATTAATTTCACCTATTATTCAGGCAGCCAAGTTCTATTTCCCTGTAGAGTCAGAGAGGAAAGCCAGATGAAATAGCTAAAGGACATTTATAAAGCAGTGTTTTGAATACAAGACCTTCTTCTTCCTGGTACCTGGGGAGTCAAGGTCACATAATCAGGCACTGTAGGAAAGCTGGGTAAACCACTGAGCTCCTTCCCTCAAAGCCCATAATGGAAGTCCACCTAGCAGATCACTAAATACAGGTATTTGTCCCTGTCCTTCTCTCCAATCTCTGTTTTCCTGCACAGTTCAGATGCTTTCCCAGCTTTCATCTTTTGGCATTAATTTAACTTTTTTTTTTTTTTTTTAAACATTGCAGGGGTGCAGACTGGCTCGCAATGACAGCCCTGTTTGGTTCAGCTAATATCTGGGCTAGCTTTAGCCTCAGGCTATGGAACAACTCCTTGCGAGCCTTCTGTGAGATAAAATGATAAGCAGAATCTTTAATTATTATCGTTTTTAAATGGATACTATACATTGAACTCAAAGAAGCAGTAGTCTGTATTTAATTAGAGAGAGAAGAAAACCTGACAAAAAAATTCCTCTCTTCACCCCTTCCCCTCATTTCCCCCATCTGAACTCAGTCTCTCAATCAGGTGGCCATGGGTAGAAGAAAGATGAAGCCAAATCCTTAAAAAACTCTCTGTAGATAGACAATCCTGGGTCATAATAGGAACAGGACTATAGCTAGTGGATGCTAATATTTTTTCTCAAGCTCTCTGTCTCAGATTGGCCCCTTCATTTCTTTTATGTGCTGAAGGCACAGCTCTCTCCTCATCCTTGGATCAACAAAATTCAGTATTTTAGCTCCTCACTGCTGAGCCACATCAGAGGAGAAAGGAACTTGTGTGTTTACTGCCAGGCAAGCTTGCAGAAGTGGGACCAAGACAAATCTCCTGCCAGACATTTTGGCTACATCACTGCTAGTCAGCTAAGAAAGTGTCAGCTCTCCATCCCTGAGGCCACCTGGCACAGCCCAGACATTTCCTTAGTGTTAAACAACCTCACCTACAAAATAAAGCAGCCAATTCCAACTTGCCTACTGGGGAACAGTGCCTGGCTCCTGAGCTGTGCCTGGGAATTGTCTGGGACAGCCCTAGCCTGGATCACCAGCCTGCCAAGGACCATCAGAGAAGTCTCAAAGACTGTCAGATTCCAGTGTTTGCTCCAGTGCAGTGGTGCTGGTTTGCAAATTGGCACAGCCAGAGCCCATGCAGGTGTGCACACATACATGGTTGGATTTGATGATCCTAAAGGTCTTTTCCAACCTTAATGATTCTATTATGACTCTCTACACAGACACACACACACGTGTGCATGCAGATATGGATCAGTGGGGGAAGCATGTGACTTTTCCTAATTATACCATAGCCTCATCCCCATCCCATCAGTTTTTTGAAGTCACACTGCTTGAATTGGGTGAGCAGTTGCTTTTAGAGGCAGGTTTTGCATGGTGTTGCCTACTTGGTTTTATTTTGCTGGTTTTTTCCCCCCCTGTAATTCACAGTATTGGTTCCTACTGTTTTTCAAAGATTCATTTTATATCTTTATGAATCATCATAAAGGTGGCCTTCCAGTATCTGAAGGGAGCCTAGAGGAGAGATGTGGAGAGACTGCTTACAAGAGCATGGAGTGACAGGACAAGGGGGAATGGCTTCAAACTGAGAGAGTAGGTTTAGATTAGATATTAAGAATAAATTCTTTACTGTGAGCATTGTGAGCCACTGGCACAGGTTGCCCAGAGAGGCTGTGGCTGCCCATGCCTAGAATTCTTCAAGTCCAGGTGGAACAGGGCTTGGAGCAACCTGGGATAGTGGAAGGTGCCCTTGCACATGGCAGGGGTTGGATGGTCTTTAAGGTCCCTTCCAACTCAAACCATTCCATGATTCTGTGATTGTGACATCTAGAAGAATGAACGTGTGTTGGAAGTTAAGTCAGCAAGAGCTAGGGGAGCTTGAACATCAGCACTCTACCATGAACCACCTGATCCCTCTCAGGCACATACAGGTGGGGGAAGGTCATTAACACCTGTGTAGATAAGTGCAGACAGATGTAAACTTGCATTTTAAGCTGTCTAGACGTGAGCCAGCTGCTGCCTACAGTCTGATGGACACCACCATGATCTGAGACTGCATTAGCATGGCAGCCTAAACCAGTCTGGCTGCATCTGTATTAAAAAAGCCCATCATGAGCTGAGTACAGGCACAAGTCTTTGTCCCTCATCTCCTCTGTGAGTCAGTCAGCACATCCAGTGCCTGATCACAGTTCAAGGCTAGCAGGAAAGAAGGATTTTTCATCAGGAAACTCTTGGGTTCTGCGTGTAGTAAGACATGGGTAAAAGTAATGTCATGTCGTGTAGCTTCAGAATAATTAAGGAATGGTTCTACCTATTCATTAGTGTAGATATTCCTCAAACACTGGCTTGGATTCTTCTGTTTGGATCTCCCAGTTACATGTTCCTGTCCACCTTGACCCAGGTAATCCAAATGTGGGATTGGGTGGTCTGGCTGAAAACTAGTCCAAGAAATATATCAGTTTTAGCAACCAGTGGCCTTTTCTCACTGCCTTTTCTCAGTGAAAGAAGAGAGAGCAGGTCTGTGCACACAAGACTAGGGGTGAGAAGAACACAGAGTCATAAAAATCCTAGAATGGTTTTGGTTGGAAGGCACCTTAAAGTTCATTTCATTCCAACCCTCCTGCCATGGGTAGGGAGACCTTTTACTATCCCAGTTGTTTCAAGCCCTATCCAACCTGGCCTTGAACATTCCCAGGATGTCATCAGTCTGTTCTTGGATTAATTTGATCTTTCCTGGATCTGGTGCTTGACTAGAAGAACTGAACAGCCACAGAGACACCCTGGAAGTTGTGTGCACTGCATCAACCAGTGGCTTTATAAAGAATAAAACTTCCTCTGGACAATCTCTATCAGGCCCAATAAAATCACATGCATTTTTATAGCCAGATAAGCACAGTTCTAAGTCCTAACTAAACTGCCTTGCCCTCCAACAGGCTTCATTATCACAAGGTTGCTTCAAGGGTTCAAGATCTGGCTGTGTATCTGTCTTCCTACTCTGCTGCACATACAAACAGAGATATAAAACCGAGTCATTTCAGGAAAATATTCAAGTTCTGCTCTCACATATAAATACACCTAAATATGAACCGATTTCAACATATTTTTGAACTGTATTTATAAATGTAAATATACATCACAAGTATTTAAAACATCAGGATTAAAATCTTTCCTTAAGCAAGCTGCCTCCCACTGAAAGGACATGAAGAGAATGATGGGGAAATGTGAAGCATTTGAAATGGAAGGTTTGAGACCCTTGGTTTGTCATATTTGAATGGAAAAAAGAATTAAAATAGAGCCAAATTAAAAGATCCAGGTGTTCTAAGAAACTGTTGTGCTCACGGGAGAAGAAGAAGCAGAAGTGAAGGGAATAGATAACTATCAGAAGCAAAAAAATGTTATTCCTCTTTTATTATTGCTATTAATTACAAATGCTACTACATCCTACTAATAATTTATAGCAAGTGCAGAATTAAATCAGTCCATTCAAAATATCAGAGCAGGAAAAACAACCTTATTTTGAACCCATTCTACACATACGTCTCTGATGTTCCCTCTTGTCCCCTTCCCCAGTCTTTTGGAAATAAATAAATAAATAGAGTCACATATATTTAGATTTTTAGGCCAGAAGGGAGCATTACAATCATCTTGGTTGTTCTTTCCAAAAAATGGACCTTATAATTTTGTTCTCGTGTCTGACCCATAATTTTCTGAGTTACCCTGTACTCTTTCAAGCAATTATTCTGATTTAAGCACTTCAAGCAACACAGAGTCCACTATATCCTCGGGTGAGTTGATTTGATAGTTAATAACAATCATTAATAAGCATTTTGTTGTTGATTTCAAACTGAAATTGTTTAGATCCAGCTCCAGGAAATGAGATTTTGGGCAGCATTTTCTTCCAAATCGCGGAGCCCTCAGCCCTCTATGAATAAGTCATGCCCATCTGTAAAAGCTTTGGCCTTCTCCTTTAGTTGCTCAAAATCACATTAATTTTGTCAGTGTGTTCAATCAGTGTTTGGGTTTTACAAAATCCAAAAGTTTTTACTCCAGTAAAGGAGTCAATATTGTCCAGAGAGTTTGTGCAGTTCCCATCCCTGAAAGTGTTCAGATTGGATGGGGCTTGGAGCAACCTGGGATAGTGGAAAGTGTCCCTGCCCATGGCAGGGGGTTGACATGAAATGGTCTTTACGGTCTCTTCCAACCCAAACCATTCTATGATTCTATGACTCCCTGTTCCAAAAAGTCTAGAAATCCATGAAAACTCACCTGTACCTGTACCTACAGAATTTTTAAGGACTTTGAGAGCTTTGGATGAAAGCCATCACATAAATGTGCATTATTGCACTGCCATTATTACTGGGCTGTCATTCTGTCTTTGGCCTTTTGGAATTGTTTCAGCCTGCTGCCTCTCTTGCAGTTTAATTTCTTTTCTTTAACACCCCCACTGAACAAAGGAAGTGTGGGGACATTAAAAATTAAGACTGTTTTTTCTGTATTATTGCTGTTCTTGCTGCAGGTTCATAAATTACTCCATTATGGCTCCAACTCATCACAATGAGAGCCAAGAATATGCAGAAATAACAGGTGGCATTTGTATAAAGCAGGACATGGAACACTCCTTGCTGAGCAAAGATACCCAAGGAAAAGCAGCTGTTAGGTGGTGGCCTGATCCTACTGGGTGGACTGTTGTACCTTTAAGGGGTTTTAATGGGGTTTACTGCCTGTGTGCTTGGGAAAGAGAAAGATTCCATCTTCAGTTCCTGCTGACACCAGAGCTGTAAGGAATGGGGAGCAGAATGTAAAGAAAGAGTGATTAAGCACTGGAATAGCTGACTAGGGAATTGGTGGAGTCACCATCCCTGGAATTTTTCAAAAAACATGTGGATGTGGCATCTTCTGAACCTTTGCTCAGTACACAGAGACCACAGAAAGAAAATGTTTAGATATTTTGAAAAAGTTCACTTTGAAGGTTCTTATGGAGTGGAAAACTCCATTTATAATCAGTTCTTTCTCATCCTTTCCCTAAAATAAAGGGAACGTAATAAACTTGAACCTAAGATTTGGAGATTTCATGGGGAAAACAACCAGGTCTTTTCTTTGTTTGAGAACCACTGAAAAAAATTCAGCTTTGGGAGGACCGTTCACACCACATGAATTAAAACCTACATTTAAATTTTTGCAGAATGACAACTGTTGATACCAATTTCAACATGTCTGTAAAATCCAGATAAAAGTACAACTAGCATGTGAAAAATCCCCACCATTGCCACCAGAGAAGGGATTAATCTTCTCTTACTTCAGCAATTGAAATGTTACATATTTAAGTCAGTCTTTTGGAGATGAGGCAAACACCCTCACAGGGTTGTTTGCTTATCCTAAAATAAATTTCTGAAAGGGATAAGGTAAAACAGTCTCTGGAGAAACATTTCTTTTACCTTTTCAATAACAGGAGCCTAATTAGAGAGTCTAATTTAGCCTAAATGGCTAAACTAGCAGAAATGAATCTCATATCTAGCTCTGCACATTCAGTGGTGACAAATCTCTGTATCTGACCTTAGATCAGTCTGAAGTCATTCACTGGATGGGATCAGTAGTATCAACAACAGTATTATTATTTGTTATATAACAATAACAATAATGGTTAATTATTAAGGGGACTACTGTTTGAAATAGGTGAAAAAACCCCACATTAGTAACAGAAAAAACTAAAAGAATTATTTTACAGAAGGCAACCCCAGTTGAAAAACAACTCAGTGCAGCTGAACAAAGAACACTTACAAGATTCAGGCTGGCCCCAGTGCAAATTATATGATAGCATCTTCTGATTACTGTGTGTCTGACACAGTTTTAGCCTAGGATACAATCTGTCATGCTGGATTGCCACTGTGTGTTCTACACCAGGGAAAAATATATATCAGTAAAATTTACCATCTGTGTCATTATGTGACTACATAAATTTCAATCTGAGCATATTTGTTAGTTTTAATTCCCAGATATATTTTTTTTTCTCGCTAAAGCTGTTATTCATACCAGCTTTCATTGTATAAACCATACTAAGTCTTTAGGGGTCTTCTTCAGATGCTGGAAAAAAATCTAAAACCTGTATTATTCGTAAACTCCAGGTCAGGGAGTGCAACACTTTTATGTTTTGGGGTTTTTTAAAGTCCATCCTTACAATTAAAACTGACACCAGAAGGTTAAGGATCACAGCTATGGCGGGTTAAAGCTTAGCTGCTAATCACTCCCTCCCTCCTTTCCCTCTCATTATGTCAGGGTTTCTGATGGCTTTCCATTCCATAAACACTGTTTGATTAACCTTACCCATGCTCCAACACCTACCTGTGAAGAGGTATGGGCTGCAACATGAGGAATGTGGAAAAGTCAGTGGAGGTTTAATTGGATTAATCCCTGTGTTCTACATCTACACTGGCAACTTTCGTGACAGCTCAGCTAACACGATAATATGCAACAAAGGGATCTGGTATTCAGCAGGGTCCCACACCTTAGCTGGGGGGGATACACCTGGGGAAGCTCCACTGTGAAACAGAATAACAGGCAGCTGACAACAGTCCTGCTCCGATATTGTCACAAACTGCTGGATCTGAAGAGCATTTCATTTTTTTGATGAAACTCGTACTCCGTTTTTCAGTGGTTCAAAGGGAGGGTTTTCAGCTGCAAGCTCCTACCAGGCGTGAGGTCTGCACTGCACCTTTTTTCCTTCCATGGGAAAAGGAAAATCCTTCTAAGAGGTGGTCTGAGGGTGTTGGCACAGTGTCTGTGAGAGCAAGAGGAGGTGGAGGTAAGGAGCAGTGATGAACGTGCCAGCATCATTTTGGGAAAAGCACCTGTCCCACTGAGTTCCCAGGGAACAATACAGGTGTGGCCACACTGGATGGAGAAGGAAATGCCACTATGGATTCCAGATGACACCTTGTCCCACACCCACAGGCAGGAGGAAGAGCCCAGCACATATAAATAGTACAGACAAGTGTTCCTACAGACATGAGCTGGGTGGATGGGAAACCTTCGCCACAGACACAGCCCTGTTTCGTGGTGTGACAGAGAATGCATCCTGCTATGGACCTCTTAATTCCAGATATTTTTTCTCCTTAAAGCAAACCATTAATGAAGATATACCTGTGCTGGTCTTCTTGACCTTTGCAAAATCTCCTGACAGTATACCTACACAGTACAGACTTCTTGAAGTCCTCTCCTTTCCTGAAGGCATGGTACTCAATTCCAGATTAAGCCTGCCACTTGACTGACTACCTGGCTGCTTCTGATCCTTCTGAATGGATTGGCTCATTTTACTTCAAAAAGTGCTGACTCCATCCAAGCGTAGTGTCCAGTTTTATTCCAGCCCATTTAGAGCTACCTGAAGAGCTTGATAAAAGCAAAGCAGAGTAATTTAAATGACCTGATTTCATTGTCCCACATGTATTATAGATTTCAACTTCTCAGGTTCTGATGAAGTGCGTATTCCTCTGTCCTGAAAAGATTCCCTGAACGGTTTTGTGTTCTACTGGCAGCTATGAATAGTTATAATATACCCCACTCATCAAGTCCAGAGGGGATGAGACTCATTCATCTCACTTTCTGAAATGGAAATACTACATATAAAGAGGAATTGTCGTCCTTCTGTATGGCCAACACGTCTGGATGCCCTAGAACATCTGCTGGCAACTATAAGACAGGAGTATCAGAGACTTCATGCTTCTGAACAAAGAACTGAAGGCCAGAAGGGGCATAATCTTCTTGAATTGCTTGGTCCAGTTGCTTAACTTTGCTTCCTTTGCCTTTTCTACCAGAATGAGGCAATTACCCATTGATATCAGATCCCACAACCCAGAAACATTGCCACTGGTAACAACAGTTGCCACAGTGAAGGTAGTCTCCTACTTTAACTCCCAGAATAATCCATTGTGGTGGCCAGTGATCCAGATAGGAGCTCTAAAGGAATTAAAATATGAATCATGTCTAAGCACAGTTCTGTCTTTTTGCTTTTCCAAAAAACACTTTCTAAAAGATGAAAGAGGGAAAAACACAGACATTGAACAGATATCTCTCCTTAATGAAGATATACCTGTGTTGGTCTTCTTGACCTTTGTAAAATCTCCTGACAGTATACTTACACAGTACAGATCTCAGTCCGTGGATCTCAGTCCATGTTCCTCTCTAAGAGTCAATGAAGTGATTGGGTACTTTAATGACAAGTTATCCATAAGTTAACCAGTGCCAGAACCAGTTCTTCGAATGCACTGTTATCTCTTAGCCACATAAGTTATTAGTTTCTTTTAACCTACAAAAGAAGATGATCACATACATGTACCCACTGTAAAAAAAAAAAAAAAAAAAATCATCCCTTTCTTGTGTTAATTCCCAAATGGTGGTGTCCAGAAATGATTTAGAAGAAGGTCAATCACATGGGTCAAAAGCAGAGCAGGCACCAAACTACCATCTGACAGGAATGACCAAGATCTTTTTCCCATGTTCATATATTACACTTTTTTACTCCCTAGTGTAAAAGCAGCTGTATATTCACCCATTCATGTCCACAAAACATCACTGCATGTAATCCCCAGCTCATGTGGGCCCCAAGCTCATAAAGACAGCTATGCCTATTGTTAGAATATACTGAAGAGCACGTCATGTTCTATAAGACAGGCCTGAATCCTCTAGCCTAGAAAAGACATCAAGATTCTTTCAGCTCTGTACCCCTGCTACTTTCTTAGCTTTAGTGAGACTTTCATGGTCTCTGCTCTCATGTCCTTTGGGACTTTCTCAATCTTTTCTCTAGCAGTTCTCCAGCTCCTGCCTCAGAGCTTTTTTTGTAATAACTTTGCACCTGAGAGTGTCTGTTTTGCTGCTGCTGTTGAACGCACACACACAAAAATACATATTAGAACAGAAATTTGTCCTATCAGCTTGAAGCAAGACATATAATATGAATCATAAATTCGTAAGACAGTTTAGATTGGAACTAACTTCTGGATATCATATGGTCCAGCCAGCCATCAACACAAGTCCAGCTACTTGGTTGGTTTGGATCATGTCTAGTCCTTGTGTCTCAGGTAGTTCTTTACCCAGACTAATTCTGGTGGGTATCCACTCCTTGTATTAGAACATAAAGGCATGTGAGGCATTTCCCCCATGACAGGAGTTTATTGAAGAAGTTGGTGAATTAGTAACACTGATCAACACTGAGAGAGAAGGCAGGACTTTCTGACAGGAGGATCACAACCAGTTTGAGATTGTCCATCAGTCTTACACATGGATTTGTGTATATGTGAATTTGAAGACTGATTTAGTGCACAGGGAATTGAGGTTGAAACTTCAATGGACAAAAAGGTGGAGGTGGTGGGTAGAAGATGTTGGCAACACCTTTCAGTACATGTGAGACAACTACTTTCAACACCTGTACTCGCAGGCTTGGATCTCCAATATCCCAAGGGTTTTGATCTTCAGACCATGACAGAAGGTGTCCATTTTCACTCCTCCCCTGAAGAAAAGTAACTGGTTTTATAGGGTTGAAGGGGGTTTGTATTTTGCTGCCTTATTTTTTTGATTGACCTTTTAACCTGTGCACAAAACATAAGGGGAGAGAGATTTCACAGCAACAAGAGTTTGGACAGAAGTCCTGAACTGAACTATAGCAGTAGCAATAACTCTGAGTTTACAGAAATCCAGAAATTATGAGCACATTGCACTTTTGGAAAATATATTAGGTGAGGGATAGCTTGTGTCCCTGGGGTAAGTGTTCTGCCTCTTTGGTGACCCATAACTCAGGAGTGTGCCGGGCATTAACACTTTGCAAAGCATCTTCATTCTTCATGAACCCACAGCATTCAGAGGATCTTACTTATTCAACAGTGATATGAGTAATTTTATTTTAAACACTAACTTGACGTGGTCAGTATCACAGATGGGGTGGGGGGAAGAAAAAGAAAAGCGAGACAGTGGAAGTGTATCTAATTTTTTATTAAATATATCACTGCTGCAATCTGACTTGTTGTACTGTAAGGGGAAATTACACACCATAAAAGAGTCCAGAGAATGGATCTGATGCATAATACAGGAGCCTGCCTGGAGAAGAATCCATGTCACATGAAGCTGTAAATACATACATACAAATTCAGACACGTAGGCACAATTGGGAAAACAGATTTTTGCACTGTGTGTGTTGAATGGAAAAAAGGGAAACACACTGATATGGCTTTTTTATTTGCCTTAATCTCTGTTTGCCAATATCAGAAGGCATCCCCTTGCCTTTATTATGACAGTCACTAAGACATTAAAACAGAGGAGTGACTTCTGTTGATACACAGGAACACCCTGAAATTGTTTCTGTTCCAGGGAAACAAGTCACTTGGTTTTTAGCATTTAAAACTACTTCACTGACCTTGCTGGTTTAGGCTAAGGTGCCAGAAAGCAACAGGACTTCAAAGAAAGCCCAGTATTACTTGAGGTTCTGAGGAAAGGTAAGTAAATTTTAGGTTCCCACATCAAACAGTCTTAGGACAATTTCTTCATATAAAGCATATCATGGAGTACATATGTTATTTTATCTATCTATCTATATCTATCTACCTATATGTATAGATGTATATGATAGAATAATTTTCAGGATTTTCAGAATTCGATCTGGAGGGAATTTTTTTCTTAGAAAAACCTTAATATTATCAGTAAATAATTAAATATTTCATATTTTTATTTTTTTGGGATGGTGCACACTTGTAAGGAAAAAGCTATAAACTGAAAATTTATTACTTATTTTTTTTCTAACTTAGAAGAGCTGTCAATTTAAAATAATATATAATTTACTTTTTACAGCTTTTAAATCAATGCAGTTGTTCAGAGGTGAAATTTTTGTTTGTTTATTTAAGTAAAACAGTTGTTTGTTCAACTCTGTGTAAAGAGCACCTTTCCTTTTTATTCTCTCTAAATATTTTTCTTAGACATTTTCCTTTTTACCAGTAAACTGCCAGCCCTAAGTAACCTATTTGACGCTTTGACCTTTGCATAATTCTCCCACTTTTCAACACTTTTCGATGACTGAACTATTTTTTATTATTGAATTGTTAAATTATTTTCATTTACTGAATTAAAACCTAAATATTTGAAGATTCTGTGAGCTGCCCAACAGGACCAGGATATGTAAAGTATTCAGTGATAAGGTCCTTAAATTCTTATTTTGCGTAGTGCATCATAGTTTATCTATCAGATCAAGGTATCACAGCTTGGTATCAGTAATTAACGCCAAGGTTTCAACAATTAACAAAAATTTGCCATTTTTTTCCCTGCAAAAATTTCCTTCAAGCATTTTTACCTCTAAATGTACTCCTAAGAGTTGTCTGTCTTGAGACAGAAAACAAACCGAAGCAAAGCAAAAACAACAAAACAAGCTTGTTTTGACAGCAGAAACAACATTTTTTATTATTATTATTCAATGAGATGAATATTTTCCATAAACATTCTCACTTTGAACAAAGAGCCAGTTTCCATTCAAAGCTCTTTAAAGGGAAAGTGTTCAGAGCAGGCTAAGCAGCCTTAGGTGACTGTGTTTCACTGATGGGTGAAGGGAATGCTTAAGAGATGTCATAAAGCTTTACAGGATCCTTGGGAAAGCCAGCCACTTCCTAAATATTAGGGGCTAATGTTTAATATTATTTTATCTTTGTCTCTTTCCTTTCCTTGTCATAAATCAGAGCTCTACAGAAGGAATGTGCACTAGTATGGGAAAATTACTGGGTTCAGATCATGCTGGGACTGTGCAGAAATGGAATATCTCAATTTATCTGCGAAGAGATAAACACGAGCTGGATAAATCAGTTATGACACTGACATATCAACAGCAATCAAGGGGCAGCAGAAGATAGAGGATCTTTAATTTTAAGTGATTAATTATAATGGCATGCAGACTCCCATTAATCTTTACATTGCCTGTCATCCCTGGCCTTAATCCCACAAGTACTAAAGTTCATCTCTAGTTTACTCACAGAGGCAGGATAGCTGGGACTGGGTGCAGAGAGCGCAGATCTCTGCTCAGAAAAGTTTACCACCTGAAGAAAAGCCAAACAGGCTTATCCCTTTTCAGAACATCAACTTTTTTATTTTCTGATGCGGTAAGGATCAAGAATTCCTGGTTTATGTGATCCACACAGCAGTCATTTTCTGTCCCAGTAGGACAAAATTTGCTGGGATATAGATTTCCAGAGCAGTTTCCTGGTCACAATATCAGTATTTTCTGGACTTTACATTGATATCACTAACCATAATGCTAATTTTATTGCAGTGAAATTAACTGTTTAAAATTACAAAAGAACAAGCTACAAAAAATTATATGTAAAGTGCAAATACAGTGTAAGAACTATGATGTGACACATTCTTCTCACTAGTATCTCTATCTGGATGCATTATACTAAACCCTATTAAAAGCCCAGTTTTCAAAACCTGAACCGAGAGAGTAAACCCACATTTTTTGCTCCTGTACTCTTCTTTAGCACCAGTTACTGGAACTGGCTTGTTTTACCAATGAACCATTTTGTCTGTCAGCTTAGATTAGATCAAATTAGTTCTCATTTCAATAACTGACAAAGATCATCTTTGACAACATCAGTGACCTCACATGTCCTGACAAGGGCACATAGTCTATAGGAAAGGAAGAAAAGTTTTATAAACTGTGTGCCAGAGGAATGTCAGTATTAGACTAACATTTAGGTTCTTCCTTGGGTTTACAAAGCCCAGAATGAGAGCTTTGTGTTTTCAGCTGCACTTCACAATTAGTTTTGAAGATTAATAGACAGATAGATGGACGGACAAACAGACAGAAGAAGTAGATAGGTAGGCAAAAATGAGCTAAATAGGAAAACAAGTAATACATTCATTATCTGCTGCTGCAAATGTCCTACACATCCAGGATTGTAAATATTTTAACATTTTCTTTCACCATTACTAATATAAAATTCTGCTGTGTTGTTCTAATAAGAAAATCTTCATAAAACAGGTTTAGGCACCTCCTAATTCAATCCTGTCGTATGGTGAGACAAGACACAGTCTGGAAATTATAGATATATACAGATATTTTCCTCACTTGGAGAATTTATTATTTCTATAGTACACATTCCTTAAGTGAAGCACCTCAGTTTCTTTGCTAAACCAAAATGATGGGAGGTTTCTTGCAAGGTGAAACCCATTCTCTGCACGTGAGAAATGTCCTTCTGGAGAGTTCCAAAGAAGTTTGTGTCACATCTGCGGTACAAAAGCCTTTGTGCAGGACCCATTCATGAGGGGTAAATGTCATTTCCAATAGAGTAAGTTGTTCAAGGAGGCAGAGGAATGCCTATCATTCCTGTTTCTCTTGACTAGACCTGACATTCATCTGGTGGTGTCAGGGATGGTTTAAGGATAGTGAAATGCATCTTCTGTCCTCCCATCATTCAAACAAACAAAATGACTGATAATCCTTTAACTAAGAAGATGCTTCACAGCAAACATGATAGAAGCCCTCAAAATAAGAAGATTTTAAGACAAAGGTATTTCTTATCTCTCAGTACAAATCCACCTTTTTTTCCCCTTTTGAAACAACTTAGGTCTCCAACATTTTTAACTCTCTACACTCAATTCTTTCTTTTTTTGTGCTTTACATATCCCATCCCATTGTTTCAGGATGTATGAAAGGGTTGTTATTTCCACTACTAAGACATATCTGTCTCAGGATGGAATAAACCGGTTGTGTTCAATAGAGTAACAAATTCTTTAACATTAAAAATTTGCCTGAAAAACATGATATTATATCTAATAGAAGCTTCAGGATCAGTTGTATATCCTTAAATTCTCCAGGAGTTCTCCATCTTCTCTTGATTTTCTCTGAAATCTGGAAACCAAACAATTAAAGATTTCAGATACAGCTCAGAAATGTTGTTACATAATTAACTGTAAATTATTATTAAAGGAGAATTAAAGACATGGATCTGCTTGCATGAATATATGTAAATTTTATTTAAGTATTGTATCATGCAGTGCATAACAGAGTCAAATTCTAGCATGGCTGTGGAGAGATGAGTCTACTTTGTGTTTAAGATCAAGTTTGAATGGGTTGATTTAGTAGGGCCTTTCTAATTTAATTATGTCATTTTTCCTGACACCCCAGACTAATAATCTTCTGTGTCTGATTTCTAGTTCACATATAATTGTCATATACCCAAGAATTCAGCTTGACAATTCTCTGCTCATGAGCCTGGATATATTTAATGTTATGAACCTGAATCTTAATAATATTAAGATAATATTAATATTCTAGAACTGGTTGTAGGAATATTTTATATTCTGTTCAGTATTTGGCATGGCTCCTACTGATGGAGATCTAATTGGTCATCACCTTTGAACAAGCATCCCAGATGAGGTGACCCATCCCTGGAAGTGTTTAGGACTACGTTGGATGGGGCTTAGAGCAAATTGGGATAGTGGAAGGTGTCCCTGTCCATGGCAAGGGGTTGGAATGAGATGATTTTCAAAGTCCCTTCCGACTCAAACCAATCTGTGATCCTATGATTTACCACCTTACATACCACTGAACATTACAAGAACAACTGAAAAAAACCCAAGAAAGAATATATAGAACTCCACGTTCCATTCAGTTCCTGCTTTCAATTTACTGTAAATTTACCTTTTGTGTTTGTTTCCTTTTATTATTTTTACCTTTATCCTCCAAAAGTGCATGTGCTTACTAGAAAAATATTGACACGTCAATTATTAATTAGGCTAAATCACTTATCAGATTTTGATACATTTGAAGATTCATTTCCTTTCCCCAATTAACCCATTAACCCCTCATCTACCATTTCATTAAGTAAATGGGAGGGCTGTGTAAACCTGTTAATATTTATTAACTGTTCTGCCAATTAGTAAGGAATATATTTTTCCTAAGCAAGGGCCAAGCAGCCCTCCAGTCTTTTTTTTTTTTTTTTTTGTATACACTTGTTTTCTTTTAATTTAGGTAGTGAAAGTAGCAGGTGTTGAAGGCTAAGTGTTGTATGCAATTGGAGGGTGTTCAAGTCTACTGATTAGGTGATCACTTCAGATGGAAACTCAGCAGAAGGAAGGATTCCTTCATTTTGGTCAGTCTATAAAATGCTTTTTTGGTAGTAAGGTACTTGCTGAACTTCAGTGCAGAAATGCACATCAACAGCATCTATTTGTCCCAAATGGGCACATTTTGAAATGAGGATCTTCACAATAAAGGCATGTACACAAAATATTGCATAAAAGGGCTCACTGCCTCTGACAAAGATCAAATAAAACTTGGTTGGTTGATCTGTCCATGCCTATAGGGTATTAGTGATTATAATATTGCGCTTTAATGGACTATGGACCCAATTTACATAACATTTACATGTCATCTACATACTTTATGGAATAAAAACCTAGTGATTCAGACAGAAAAAATATCTAAGACGTATAGATGCACTCTTCAAACTGATCTCTTTTTTACTCTTCAGCGGGAAGCTGAGTTTGGGCTTCACCTGTTCTGTCTGGAACCCAAATCCAGAGCGGAGAGATCCCTGCTGTGCCCCTGCCAGTACTCAGAGTGTCACAATGGCCACTGAATGACCATCAAACCCACTGAGCATTTCACTTTCAAGGAAATGACTATTTAAATAAAAATGTAAATGCATTAAATTGTTCCCTTTTTTGAGACATTTCTACTTTTCTGTGTTTCCTACCTGGAGGATCCTTGGCATGGCCAGATACAGAGATTTTTAAACCTCCCTCAAAGTGGTCCTGCACTTCTGTTCTGCATTTTGGGAAAATGGGGCGGGGATGACATAATGGTGGCTCAGTCACAGTGCAGACTTTCTGCCAATCACAGAGAATATTTAAGAATATCTGTTCAAGACAGAAATGTAAAGAAACCCTTCTTTAAGTTCCTGGCCTGTCTTTCTCATTTAAAGTTTGGGAAAGAATGCACAGATGCCCTAAAATGTGAGATGTTTAGCAGTGTCCCAGGGATGGCTGAGTTGGCTGCCTTGGCCCCTGGAGGCCTGACCCATGAGAGGAATCCACAGAAGCTGCACAGAAGCACTGCAAGGCTATTGTGTCTCTGAGCTAAAAAAAAGAAAAGGTACCTCAGGGCAGTGTTTTATGTTTTAATCAGCCTGTGCATCTATAATAACTCTGATAATAACCAGAAAGGAAAATTGTCGAGGCCAAAGGGATACCACACGAACCAGGACACGTCCTATGCCCAGGATGAAGGTCCATTTATTTATAAGCACCAAAGCAAAATAATTTTAAAATTCAGACAGGAACTGGGAATTTTGGATTCTAGGCCTTCCTGATCTGTGGATGTGGGCATTTTATAAAATACCTAAAAAACTGCAACCCTTCTATTGGAAAAAGAATGAGAAGAAAGAAGAAAGGAGAAAGAAAAAATAACAATAAAAAATTTAAAAGAAGAGAAAATAAAAATATACAAGGAAAAAAAAAAGGAAAAGAAAACCAGAAAAAAACCACCTAAAATAATTTAGGACCAGTGGTGTGGACTTTCTGTTATCCATGGACAGGAAGTTAAGCAAGCAAGTCAAAAGCAGATTTTTGTTCTGATATTCGCATGTTATCAAAGCAAATCAAGCCAGCACCTTGGATTTGAAGACAAAACTAACATTTCCATCAGAGTTTTGGCCAGACATACTCTATACAGCATTAGCTGGGATTAAACCCAATGAGTTACTTTGTATTCTTAGTTTTGTCACCTCTCACACTGAAAACTGAAGACAAACCTGGCATTCTGCTGACTCAAGGTAACTTAAAGATGCTACTCCAGTTCATCTGAAACATTCAAACACGGCCAGGTTGGATGAGGTTTGGAGCGACCTGGTTTAGTGCAAGGTGTCCCTGCCCAGGTATGGGGCTGGAACTGGATGAACTTTAAGGTTCCTTTCAACCTAAGCCATTCCATGGTTCTATAATAGGGTTGATGTTGATAGAAGGACCTGCAGCCTGGAGATCTCTGCACGAACACAAATCCTTTCAAGTGAATCCCACTCCAATGGGCTGCATTATTTGTGTTGTCTTGGGCCTGATGGAAGTTTATCTGCAGGAATAATTCCAAAAAAAGAAAAACTGATCAAATAACCTTCAGTCTGAAAGTTAGTGCATTAGAATTGTGACACTTCATATTAAACAGCCTGTGGAAGGGTCAAATGAGCTGGGAGGTGCCATGTGGTAGAAGTTGCTTGAGCACAGCTAAGAGACAGTCCTAACAGAGGAACAGGCTGACTTGGATCTAAGATACCATGAAGAAGCAACTTTTGATCCGAGGAGTTCATAGGCAGAGCTTCATCACAAGGGGATATAAGGGAATAAGGAGAATCTCACTGAAGGCAAAATAATTTGAGAAAAAATGTCATACTTTACTGTTAGGACAAAGAAATTTCTTGGTGTCAGCTGATGATACAACCCTGACCCAAACTAGCTCATAGAGTGACAGTGACAAGAGAGGTCTGGAAACAGATCTTCAGGATATGGGGTCTCCTTTTACAAATATTGACATTAAATTTATGGTAGGGAATACTTTGTCCACAAAGTTGATACAGTCGTAGAATCATAGAGGGCTTTGGGTTGGAAGGGACTTCAAAGATTGACTCATTGCAGCCCTCCTGCCATGAGCAGGGACACCTTTCACTGGACCAGGTTGCTCAGAGCCCTTTCCAATCTGGCCTTGGACACATGTAGGGATGGGGCAGCCACAGCTTCTCTGGGCAACCTGTGCCAGGGCCTCCCCACCCCCACAGGGAAGAATTTCTCCCAATATTCAATCTGTATCTATGCTCCTTTAGCTTAAAGCCATTTCCTCTTTTCATATCACTGTATGCCCTTGTCCAAAGTTTCTTTCCAGCTCTCTTGGAGGCCCTTCAAGCACTGGAAGGTGCTCTAAGGTCTCCTGAAGCCTTTTTGTCTCCAGGTTGAACATCTCCAGCTCTCCCAGCCTGTCTCCAGAGCAGAGGGGTTCCAGACTTTGGAGCACCTTCATGGCCCTCCTTTGCCATTGGTCTTAGCTAAGAAGATCTGGGCAGAAAGATGCTACTGGGTACAAAGATGAGTTGATGGAAGAGACTAGATATGTAGGTAATTCAGGATGTTTTGATAACTACTAAAGAAGAAGAGTGCAAAATACTGGGCTGGTGCCTGTAAAAGTATGAAAACAAGACAAAAGAACAGCTTCTTGGTTGGAAGAGTGAGTTGAAAAACAAGTTTTCTGAACAAGAGAACTGCGGAAAGAAATGGGCTGAAAAACAAGTGGAAAAGAAAAAAAAAAGAACAAGTCTATGTTACAAAAGATATTAAGAGACACTGTAGAAAATCTGAGGAAGAAATGGTGTGCAGCTGGTGTGAGAGAACAGAAAATGGAACGTTGTGTGGACAGAAGGAGGAACAGAAGAGACAGATTGTGGTTCACAGAGTTCATGGCAGCTCCACAGAGCCATGTGTGGCTGTGGACTTTTGTCATGGAGAACTGTAAGACCTAGGGGATGGATAGAGGGAAAAAAAGTCTGTGTCTTCTGCCAGGAAAAAGCACACAAGGGGAAAGAAATAAACTGTTTGAGAAGAACACACCATTTATATCTTCCTTTCTAAGTTCCTGGGGAACTTACAGAGTTTCCCTGGGGAAAAACTCCTTCCCCAGGAGTTTCCCTGGGGAAAAACAGGCATGTAAATAATCCGTGTGTGGCTAGTCTTGCTGTATGGAGACAAGTATGAGGTTGTGGTGAGATGGGGATTGGCCTCTTCTCCCAGGCAACAAGCAATAGGACAAGGGGAAATGGCCTCAAGTTGTGTCAGCAGAGGTTCAGGTTGAATTTTAGGAAAAACTTCTTCACTGAAAGAGTGGTCAAGCACTGGAACATGCTGCCCAGGGAGGTATGACCAAGTCTGGAAGTGTTGCAAAAATGTGTAGTCTGGCACTTGTTGATATGGTTTAGTGGGCATGTGGATAATTGGTTGAAGATTGGAACTGTTGATCTTGGAGGTCTTTTTCCATCTTTGTGATTCTACAATTCTATGAGTAAAACAAACTGCTGTCTAACTTTGGGCTAGTAACTCTGTTTAATGACCATGGCACACACTGTGCTTCCCCCTGTGACAAAAGTTTGAGTTCTATCACATCTTTAACACTGGAGCCAATACCCTGCTATTGTTATTAGAGTCCATTGGGGTTATTTTGACAACACAATCACAAGCTGTTGACTTTGAAAATCTGATTAACATATTAATTTTAGTCATTTGCACACCAATCAACCTTTGTACTTTTTCAGAGGGAGAACAGAAATTGTCCCCTGTATTGTGAGCAGCAGATCTACAATAATGTTCACCACTACCACCACGCTTGTTCTGCTTTACAAACCAGACCTTTGATGTAGCTTTCAAAGAGCTTTTGTGTAAAATCCTGCTTGACCTTGTTGCATTGTCAACAGCAAACAACTTTTATCTACAATCTCTGGTGACTTTCCTTTCCTTTCATTTTTTTTAAAAACATCAATATGTAATGATACAAAAGGATTTCTGATAATATAATTTTTTGACTGGCAGCGAGATAGCTGCCACTTCACTCTACTGCATATATTATTATGGGTTTATTATCTTGTCATGTTTTTCTTTTTCTTTTTCCTCTTTGCAGAAAAGGTTTTTTCTAATATCCTTTTAACTGGAAAACATACTCAAGCCCTTTTTGCATTTGCTTAGCCTCCACTTATTAAGTCTTCTGTCAGCAGGCAGGGAAGAGAGGAATAAAAAGGCTGATGGTTGTTCCTAGAAAGAAAGAATGTGTGTTTTGTAGTCAGAGCAGGAATTGAAAAGAGTGGGCTCTTGGGTTCCAATCCATTCTACTGTGAGTTAAGGACTTCATTTCATTCATTTTTGTAAGGATTAAGGCTGTGCATTTGTATTTCTGTGATGACTGCAATGGCACCGACCCATTCAGGTTGGGGGCTTTCAAGTGGAATGAAATACAACACATGATTCAAATCCCTTGCTCCATCAGAGCTTTACATGTGGGTCTGTTTGCTACAGCAGTGATATGAAGAGTATTTGAACTGAGCTAAGATCAGTGAAATTGGGATTGTGTGGGTTTCTGCACGGGTGATTCACCTCACCACGTCTCATGCACATTTTCTTTATCTTGAGCTACCATTGCAGTCACCTGATGAAACCTCCTTTCTCCTCTTTCCCCTTTCAGATCAAGACAGATTCTCCCCATTCATTTCATCATTTACCTTCCCCCAGGACTTCACTTCAGTGGTGCAAGTTTGGTAAATAACCCCAGTGCTGCCTCTCTCAGAAGAGACACAAGAAATCAGACAAAGACGTGTTAAGTCTATCAAATTTCTCATACAAGAATTGTTCTTTTTGACATAATGACTGTGTTAGTTCAAACTGAAGGTCCAGCCAACCTGTCATTTCATAGATTCATTTCATAGGATCGTTTATGTTGGAAAAGACCTTCAATATCATCGAGTCCAACCTTTGGCTGAACAGCACATGGTTAACGAGGTCAGAGCACTGAGTGCCGTGTCCTGTCCTTCACTGAACACCTCCAGGGATGGGGACTCCACCACTTCCCTGGAAAGCCTGTTCCAAAGGTCAGATAAGCCCTGTCACTTTGTTCCTAAAATGAGAAATTTTGGTGCAATTCTGGTCCCAGGGGTCTGGGAAGAGCTCTTCTGGGAAATTTGCAGTCTTGGTTTGAGCTGTTGCCCTTGTCCAGAGGGTGCTGCACCCAGGAGAGAAATAAATAGATGTAGAATCAATATTTTCAGCCAATTTCTGATTTTGGTGATTTCCCTTTGTTTCTTAGCTGTCTTCTTTCCCAAGCCCTTCTGTCCAATCAAGGGGTTTAACTTCTGGGGTGACTTATCTTTTTTTGGTGGGGACAGTTTCTGATAGTGCAGAGCAGGACTAACACTCAGTTTTCAAGCCTGTCCATACCAGTGGCTTCTGTATTTCCTTGAAAAAGTGGAGAAAAAGGTTCAAAATCCCTCAGGCTATAAACAGCCAAAGGATTGAATATAGATCTTTGTGTCTCAGTTCCAAGGATTAAATTCCTCTGGTCCTCCATCGAGTAGAAAAACTAGACCTGCAGTTGTATCCCTTGCAGGGATGTGGAGAGCAAACAGTGATTTTGACCAAAAAGTCATGATTTGGCTCAGTGTAGGATGTCAGTGCAACTGCTTTCATCCCGCTCCTGTTGTTCTTTCCACAGAGGGAGCAAACACAGCCCAGATCAAGATCCACCACCATCAGCATCTGCTGAAGGTCTGCAGCCTTTTCTTTTGTGCCGAGAATGCTATTAAACATCTCCTTTTATGTGTTCCACGTCTTCTTAAGCGACTCACCATTAAAACAATGAAATTTGGAGGGGAGGGGACGGCCAACCCCAAACAACGAATCATTCAGTGTAGAAAGGGCCCCAGTCCTGTTAATTCAAATGACATTTTGACAGTAGCATGCTGTCAGCCCAATGGTTTGACCTATACAACAACCTCTAATTATTACTAATTAAAGAATTAATTATTCATGGCAGCACGCGCTATTAGCATAGCAGAGATGTGTTGGAATATGAGTTATGTGCGGTTTATGAATCTTCAGAAAATAGATTCTTTAATAAATTAATAAAGGGGCTCTGGGGTTTCATTAAAAGGTGGCTGGAGGGGTTGCAAGCCAGTTTCCAAGGAGACCACAGGTGGTTTGCTTGGATTTTTTTTTTAGTTAAACTTGTTTGGGCCAGATGATTTCCCTTCCCCCCTCCCTCTCTCGCTCTGTCCTCACTGCTCTTTCCTCAGGCAGCGAGGAGAACATTTTAATGAAACCCCTGTTGTCCTCATATCGCTTTGATCCCCGTGTGGTCTCCAACCTCCACGTTGGCCAGTTGGAGGATGGTGTAGTTGTGGGCTTTTTTGTTGTTGTTTTTTTCTTTTTTTTCTGGTTTTTTTTTTTTTGGTCTATTTTTTGATTGAAAGCTCCAACCAGCTCCACCATGAATAAACAACAGAAATGATAAAAGCACATGGGCAAAGGAAAATAGAACAAACAAAGGAGAAAATAAAGGAAATTACATAAATTCAAATAACACCATTAGGATGGGAGCAGAGTTAATTACCTTGTTTTCTGTCTGAAGAGCAGATTTTGTGGTTGTTCTTATTACTAATTTTATACCCATGTTTGTTTCTAACATGATATTTCTAATTCTTTGGGCTGTTTTATAGATTTTATTTTTATTAAAGAGATAGGAGGGAGACAATTTTTCCCTTTTTTTTTTTTTTATTATTTTGTTTTCTGTCATGACCAGTGTTACCCAACATTTATTTCACTCTAATAATGCAGAGGATGATATTAATACCTCCCAGTACTGCCAACAAAACAGTGATATAAGTAGCAATAACAATGTTTCCAAGCTTTTGCTCCAACTTTCAAATCTCATTAAAATTCCATCTGTGATTAAGAAAAGCCTCAACAAAATAGCAGCTACATTAAAAAGATAAAATTAAATGTTTCTGGCTCATTTTCTGAGGGCTTGTCTTCCAAGTAGTGACGGGCATAACCACCAAGTGAAGTGATCCTTGCTGCTACACAGATCCCACCAAAATTAACAGTACTGCTGTCAGGGACCAGGCAGATCCACGGTCTTAAAGGGCTCTGTAAGGATGATTGTGAGGGAGGATCCATTTCCTCTGTCACTGCTCACCAAAATGTTAGGAGAAGGAAGTCATGGAAGCTGGAAGTGATCTGAGATACTGATGTCAGGAAAAAGAGGAATTCCCTCCATAGGCTATGGGGGAATTTGGTGTTACGTGCACAGCTTTCCAACAAGATGCAAGATGAGTCACACACCTTGTACCTTCGAGTTCTTGCATGAAGCCCATCCCTTCTTGGTCAGCTAAAACACAACTTTCAGAAAGACATGGATATTTCTTACTTTTAGATTGCACTTAATGAATTTATTTGTATTCTTGGCAAGTGGCTCCAATAACCAGCTACTGTGGGGTTTATGTGTTCAAGTACTGAGTTCTTTTCATGGTAGGAAAAAAATCTCTTTGCTGTGAGGGTGGTGAGGCCCTGGCACAGGTTGCCCAGAGAAGCTGTGGCTGCCCCATCCCTGGAAGTGTTCAAGGCTAGGCTGGGGGGGGTTTGGAGCAACCTGGGATAGTGGAAGGCATCCCTGCCCACGGCTTGGAACGAGATGGTCTTCAAGGTTCCTTCCAACCCAAACCATTCCATGATTCTCAGATTCTATGAATTTGGGGGGAGTGACCACATATTACTACATCTACATACAGTGTCTAAAGCGATAAGGTTTCAGTCTCAGGTAAAGCTGTGGCTGCTCTGATAATCCAGTTCTACATTTCTGCCTACATTTCTGTTGTCTTTTTGATCCTTTTCACTTACCACAGCACTTAGAGACTCTAATAAGGCGCTGAGCTTCCACTTTGCTATGTGTGGTATGTCCATAGAAACGGCATCACATTACAACCTTGCAGCAGTTGGATAAACTTGATCTCCCTGTGTCTGTTTGGCAAATTGACAAGCAGAGCCCATTCCCATTGAAGCCAGATCTTTCAAAGAGTGTGGATGATCCCAAGCAGTTAAACTAGGAGGTCATAAAATGCCAATTTCAAGAGCCTAAAAATCTGAATAAAACGTTGTGCTTGGAAAAGACCAATTTCCCGCAGAAACATATCACGTGTCATGTTACATATTTTGAGACAACTCCTCAAGTCTAGCAGTGAGTTCTGTGGTCAAATTAAATAGTAAAAATGTAATAAAGTGTGATATCAATATCCCAGTAATAACACCAATCCCAATTATACCAATATTTCAACAATAATACCAATAACTGAAGTCAGCTGGGATATTCTGGTTTACTTGAATAATAGCAAAATTGTGCATCTGGTGCCCACTTTCCATATAGGCACATGAACCATTAGGGAAAGGAAGTGCCTCTTAGTTTGCACTGAGGAAAAAAAAAAAACAACAAACCATAACGTGAAAAACTTTTGGTTTCAAATGAAAACAGATGCTGAAATTGCCATTTTAAAATATGCAGGATAATTCTTGTTTTTCTATATGGATTAAGTCCCTGTCCTGAACAAGATATCTCTCTGGGATGCTTTATAATAATTTTGCTCCTGGCAAGTTTAGAAATAAGTTCAGGACATAATTCAGAACTGAGTTCCTAATCCAAATTGGGATTTAAAATATAAAAAGGAAAAATCTTAGTTTAACCCAGACATGGAAGATGCTGCTGCACCGATCACCTAAACTTTTAATGAAGTTTAAAGCAAATTGACTGAGAAGATTTTCAGAAAACCAAGCCAATTTTATTTAAATACCTGAAAAATAATTTATATGCTTAACTTCAGGCACAAAGGCTTGAAAACCTAACTGGCTCAGCCAATATTACATAGAAAATTAGCATTACCTTTCTCTGTCTATAGCAGTTAACTGGAACCAGAGCATGGGCTGAGATATTTTCCCTGCTATAGATCTGAATTTTTGGCTTGCTCTCTGCCAAGGTTTGGGACAGATCTGCCTGGTAATCATCAAAAAAGTGGCCAGGAACAGGCTGAGAGTTCACACACAAAAGACCAGGATGCTGTTTGTTCATAAGAGGTTCCTACAACACCCTTACCTCATGTCAGTTTTCATCTTTATGTAAACTGAAACAATGAACTGAAACAAAAGTATTTGACCAGAGAAGATGGTTTGAAAATATTTTCTCTTATTTTTCTTCTTTTTTCTTTTTTTTTTTTTTTTTTTTGTGTGTGTGTGTGTGTGGGTGGGTGAGTGGAAATGTTTTGAATGTTTATAATGGTTTTTCTTTCATTAATGAGATATTTAAAATTTTCACAATTTTGGATTTTTTTTTTTCCACTGTAAGTTATTTATAGGAACTATTTATTTTATACAAAGACTGAGAAAAAAGGTTTCAGTTACAGAAAAGTAGCACACACAATTAGGCATTTCGGATTTAATGTGCACACTATAAATCCTTAGGGCATATAGGCACAGGTGTAGCTATGGTCATATTTGATAATTTAAGGAAAAATTTCAACGTTTTATTTTTGTCCTGAGTCACCGGACGAGTAAAACATTTTCAGTTTCCTCTGAACCACTGAGTAATATTTATTTCTTTCACTCTGTTCCTCACCTGTCTTTGAGACACCTTTACCACCTGCCAGTGAAACTCTTAGAAACTCCCCTGGATTCATTCCATGTTGCATGATTTTTGTTCCACATGCTTCAGACATTTCCTGATCAAAAAATGTCTCCAAGACTTTCAGGACAATATTTGGAAATTTCCCAGTGATCTTTACTCCTTCAATATATTTTCTTCTTTCCTCCAGATTTATCTGCTGGGATTATTTCTTTCTAGTTTCATCAGATATTTTTGATGAAGCTTCTTTAATGGAGGAAGGAATTTCACTTGCTTCCTTGTTTTTGTGCTCTGCTGATCAGTTTGTAGTTAGAGATTTGTATACGCAAAGCCTTTTTTCTCTGTATTTCAAGCATCTTTTCCCTGAAATGGTTCTTTTTGTCTTTTTTTACCCTGTTCTTGTTCGTATATTTTTTTACTGGTATTGCAGCCTAATGATAAATATGTTTATTTACTGAAGAAATTTAAGATTCTGAAATGCGGGTTCACTAGCCTCAAAACCTCTGAATTTTTTATAGCATTTTTCTCCGTTCAGCTCGTCTGCCCCAAAAGCAGAGGTCTGGAGTGATCTGTAAGCCCAGCTGTGGGGCAGATAGAGATCAGTTTTGTCTCAGCTTTAACCAAAAAACAATTGTCCAAACAGTTCCAGCCAGGCTGTTACGGTGTTGCTCATTTAACAATGATCTGGACCGGAACATGAAATTAGGAGAAATAAATGGATATCCAAGCACTGAAGTTAATTACTAACACAAATGGATGTTTACTAATATATGTTGTAGGAGCAGTTTTCACTCTAGGAAAATATTATCAGACCCTTTGGGCATCTATTCCCCACTTTTTTTTTTTTTTTTTTTTTAATGAGCTCAGGAAAGATTAAAGCCCTAATTAAACACATATTTTATTTCTGTATTTAGGGTTTTGTTTTGTTTTTTAAACTGCATCCTTTTAATGTAAAACCGACATTCTGGCATTGCTCATATGCCCAGAAGAATTAGATAATCAACAACAGTTTATAATAAGAGTGAGCCAGAACAGAGTATGAAGTTCTATAGAGAGAGTGAGTTTTCCTTCTCATGGTTGGGAGAGACCAGATTCTCTTCTGGGTTTGGAGGTTTATTCTGCAAGTCAGGCTAAGAACTGAAAATGTATTTGCACTTTGAAACAATTTATTTGAAATGCAGTCAAAGCTGGGAGCCAATTGGTGACAGACTTTATTTTAAAAATTGCATATAAAGAAATAAAAAATTAATTAGAATTAAAATAAATCTGGGTAGTATAATGACATCACGTACAGACAACTCTATCCAACCTAATCATTGATCTGTGACTAAGCTTTCTTAACTCCACACATGCATGATGTTGGTGCCCACGTGAGTATTTTTGATTTCAGTTTCAGTCTGAGTGAATTAATTCAGTCAATAGGATGTGAAAAGTGACACAATGAATCCTGAAAGAAAAATATACACTTGACCAGCTGAACTGCTCTCCAAAATCTGCCTCAGTTGCCACTGACAGGAGTGGGGCACATTGCACCTGTAAATGATTAAAATTAAACCAACATCCTTAGTGCAGAGCTGAAGCTTGAAAGAAGTTAAAAGGAGACTGTGGTAAATAGCTGAGATTTAAAAGTCTATTTCTGTGGCTGATAGAGTTAGCTGAAGTTCATCCCACTCTTCCTGTCCCAAATACCATCATATTCTATTCACATGTGGGTAGAACAGACAAAGCCAGAAATTCATGGCATACTTACACCAGGAAAATGAGGGATATTTGCACTATATCTAAGGAATAGAAAAGTTGCCTGTGAATAACAATGGGAAGGGATAAGAACTTCCTAAGTGAAATAATCACTGTTGCCTAAACCATATTGTTTACTCTGGTGATGTATAAGGCAAGAGAAGGCTTCAGGAGACTTTATAGCACCTTCCAGTACCCAAAGGGAGCCTGCAGGAAGGCTGGAGATGGACTTTTTGCAAGGGCAAGCAGTGATAGGACAAGGGGGAATGGTTTTAAGCTGAAGGAGCGTAGACTTAGATTAGATATTAGGAACAAATTCTTCCCTGTGAGGGTGGTGAGGCCCTGGCACAGGTTGCCCAGAGAAGCTGTGGCTGCCCCATCCTTGGAAGTGTCCAAGGCCAGGTTGGATGGGGCTTGGAGCAACCTGGGCTAGTGCAAGGTGTCCCTTCCCATGGGAAGGTGTTTGAAACTAGATGGTCTTTAAGGTCTCTTCCAAACAAACCACTGTAGGATTCTATGAAAGTTTCTCACATTTGGTGGGATGATATTCCGGAGTAGCCTGACCTTACACCCCAAACCAGTGGACCACACTCCTGGTGGTGCTGCCCAACAGTTGTGGTGGATGAAGAGTGGTGAGCAGAGTGGATTCTTCTGGTTGTGTGAGCCTAAATAAGAGCTGGTGCTAATAATGTGCCCTGGGGTGAATTACTACTCTTTATTATGCATATTATTCCTAGTGCTGTACTGACTTAATCAAGAAGGGCTCTGTTTTGCTCCTTTCTATGTGTAAAAACAAGAAAATAACCATAACTTCCCCAAAGACTTTGCACCCTACAGAGTTTTAGCTCTCATTATCCTATTTCACAGTGGGTGAGCTTTTCTTTTCCTTTAAGAAAACCAAAAAAACTCTTTCTATATATGAAGGCAGAGCACAGTAAATGCTTGAAATAACATCAGTGCATGAAAATAGTCTACCTTGCAATTCAAATGTGGCAGCTGGTAAGAAGATCTCAGAAGTTCTGTAAGGAGTTTTCAGAAAAGGTGGTAAGGACACACCTTTTCACAACCATGACATTTTAATGAAAGAATGCAAAATTTGTCTCTATATACAAATAGAGAGAAGAGATCTATGATGTTATCAAGTAATTGTTCAGTGGACTACTATTTCCTAGTACATGTAATATCAGAGGCAAGAGATCTAGAGCATGAAAAGTACTTTAAAAAAAGATAAAAGTTTTATTGAAGGTTACAAATACTAAAAGTTATCAGTAATATTTTTCCTGTCTCTGCAAAGAGCTTAAACCACTGTTAGTGGAAGCATCTCTGTCACTGAATCACCAGACCAGCTGTATCACCCAGCAACAGTCCAGATACTAAATCTTTATGTAAAGCACTAAGACCAGTAGGGATGCAGATCACCAGGTATAAATCATAACTAATTTTATATATATATAAATATATGATTAAATATAAATAGCTCTCTTGACTCCAGTGCTGTACACTGGTGGCTCACAAGACTGTGGATGAGCATCCGCAGTCTTCTTATACCTGATAAAAAGGATCCAAGTCAGCTCCTGATGACTTGACTGAAAATCCAGTCTAATGCAGCAGGTTTAAATCTAGATTAATTCTGTGTAAAATGAGATCCAAACTGGCTATGGCTGAGGGATTTACTTCATGTTCCAGTCTAGTTTGGATTGCCCACAATGCCTCTGTTTCTTAAGATATTAATGGAAATGAAAAGAACAGATTCTTGCTGTTCTTAACTGCAACTGCTAATGAAAATCACTGTGGAGAGAAGTGCCAGGGCTTCTGTGATGCAACATGACAGTTATTTTTAATCTACTTAATATTTGTGGTTTATTCCTGTTGCTACAGGCCAGGGTCTATGATGTTTCAGTTTTGCTTTGTGCTGCATTTCCTTAGTGACAACTTCCTTCTCCAGGATACAAGATAATTAGTTCACATGGATCTCACTGTCCTCAGTAGTAACACTGAATGGAAACTCACCTGGAAGTTCACATTGTGGCCATCACTGCACTGAGAATACTATTTGTATGTGAGGATTACCTGCCCATACATTTGTTTTTCCATCCATATGCTGGTTATTTTCCTAGCCAGAGAAATTTTTTTCAGGGCAACCCAAGCATGTGCTCAGTGATGGTCAAAACTCCAAAAGATCTCGACTTTCTGTAGTAAGATTGAAAGGTATTGTCCGTGTTCAGTCAGAAAAAGAAATTTTAAGTCAAATTCTTTGCTTTTTCCCTTTAAGTAGAATCTGTATTCTATTAGTTTCCCTATAAAATTCTACAGAGGAGGTGCAGAGAGTTTGAAGTGAACATTTAAACTAGCTAAAAGAGGGTGTCGTAGTGAGCTGGAGGTTGGTCTTTTCTCCCAGCTAAAAAGCGACAGAATGAGACAAAAATGGCCTCAAGCTACACCAGTGGAGGTTTAGATTGAATATTAGGAAAAATCTCCTCACTGAAAGAGTGGTCAAGAATTGAAACAGGTTGCCCAGGTCAGTGATGGAGTCACTAGCCCTGGAGGTATTTAAAAGAGCAGAAAATATTATTTCAAGAGTATAATGCCAGCAGTGTGATGCTTTTGGTAGAACCTGAATATTTTCCAGCATGACACAGTTTGATGTCCTGTATGCACAGGCTGCCATGGGAGTCAGATCAGAACTAATTTGAGTGTGGTACTTTTCTCTGTTCCCTTCTTTGCCTTCACTCACTCTACTGTTCTCTTCTCTTTAGACTTCAAGGCCTTGACAGCAAATATTTCTCACCTGAGCTGGTGAAATCATAGAATCATTTAAACTGCAAAAGACACTTAATATCATTGATTCCAAATACTTAGATTTTTCACAGAACTTTAGTACAGTTACTATGAGTAACTACACTGGTTACTCATAGTAATAATTATTAAGATGTTCATTTACCCATCTCTGTGTTACTGTTTTCACTAAGTTTATGGTGATTTCTTTATTTTCTGAGAAGCTTTTTGATGACCACCTTTAATTTAACCAAGTGTTCTTGCAAAAAAAGGGAAGGAATGGAAAAGTGATGAGGTATTTTATAACTAGAAGTGCTATAATTCTTTAATAATTCAATTAAAAACTTCCTAATTCTATTGAGGGAGTTATATCAGATCCTTAAACTTGACCTTTCTCTGCATTAAATTTTGCCTTCCTTCCATCACCCACACACTAATCCTGGTGGATGATCCCCTCTTTTGTCACGCTGCCATAGGTTTATGGAATCATCAGACATGCCCAAAATACTTCCCTCTCCCACCTTCCAATAATCTTAGACATTGATAGGATTTCACACAAGATTTTCCAATAGATGTCTTCAAATGGTGCTGAATTTCAGACATGCTGTGAAGGCTTTTTGCTGCCTGTCAGGGTGGAACACACTCAATCCATTCTACGTTTTTATGATGTGCTGTTGTCCTTTTCAAACGCCGCTGAAGGATCTCAATGCCTGGCACAGCTCCTGTGAATGAGCCTGTTGTCTGAGGGGGAGAGACAATGGGCCTTATTTAATGAGATTAGTTACAATAGGAAAAACAGCTAAAAGAAAAAAAAAAAAGGAAAAAAAAAGAAGAGAAAAGGAAAAAAAAAGAGGCAGTTATAGCAATTGGAGTGGCTGTTAAACCATTCTTTTATGCAAGCTTGGCACCAGCCATACCTTTTCCTGGACATTTGCCAACATCCTTCACAGTTTAGACTCAGTTGTAGCTTTTTTTTTCTGTTACAATTTCCGCTCGACTTTACAGTTGCAGGGCCGATGGTGTAATTCATTTCCGCTGTGAAAACGCTCCAGTATATTAACACTTCTGCCTGCTCGTAACTTGATCAAAGCCCACGTATCTGCTTTAATTTACTCTTAACCGTGGCTTTTGTATTTTTTTTTTTAAGTGATGTAGATTTATTTCAAGCTGTGTCACCGTTGAGAATGGGAACCTTGTTTTCAGCAGAGAACCAACAGCAAATCCACTTAGGCAGTATGTTCAGATATGGAGGAACAACTGCAAATGCAGCTGTCGCATGTCACAAAAATATCCCGGTGCTCTCTTCAAGGACACAAGCACCTTTCAGAAGGTGACTTCTGTAAGCAGCTGTCTATGTTACTGCTTGGATGGGTAAAGAAATATTTATACATAACATGGTCTGAGTAATTGGCACTGGGAGTGGTTACAACTAGTGTGTTTCCTTTTCCTAGGTTTTCTTGGAGAAAACGGGCTGCAGCTTTTAGGGCACTACGAGAAGCCCAGCAGTAAAGTGACTCTTCTTTGAAATTGGACGTGAACGGTCTCAGAATCGTGAGCAGGAGTTACCTGGTTATCTTGACCCCTGAGGGTGATAGATACTAAATTCAGATAAAAAGTAAACCAAAAAAAGACCTTTAAAGAATGCTAGATGTGAAAAATATTAATTTTAACAGTTCCAGTATGAAGATTTTTAGCATACGGTTACTCCTTAAGATAGAGTTTTTAATGATCTGATAGCACAGAATCATAGAATCCCAGAATGTTTGGCTTTGGCTTGGAAAAGACCTTAGAGACCATCCTTTTCCAACATCCTGCCATAGGCAGGAATACCTTCCACTAGACCAGGATGCTCCAAACCCCATCCAATCTGGACTTGAACTCTTCCAGCAATGAGGCAACCACAGCTTCTCTGGGCAACCTGTGCCAGGGCCTCACCACCCTCACAGGGAAGAATTTCTCTCTTACATCTAACGTAAATCTCTCCTCTTTCAGTCTAAAACCTTTCCCCCTTGACCTATCTATCCATGCGCTTGTCCAAAGACCATCTCCAGGTCTCTTGGAGCCCCTTTAGGCACTGGAAGGTCTCTCCAGACCCTTCACTTCTGCAGGCTGAACACCCTCAGGTGTGAACGCCCTCAGGCTCTCCCAGCCTTGACTCCATAGCAGAGGTGCTCCAGCCCTTAGATCATCTCTGTGGCCTCCTCTGGACTTGTTCCAACAGCATGTTGCAGGTTGGTTTCCACAGGAAACAATCTGAGTTGTTTCTCAGGCCAGGTAATCACCTAAGGCAGCAACACAGTTGGACTCATATTTCTCCACCATATAATTTTTTAATGGATTTTGCAGTTTCTTTCTCCTTCCTCTGATCTGCACTCTACCAGCACAAACCTATCCGCAGGATTCAAACCCCAGCTCCCATTGACAGAGGCAGTTAACAGCAAGGGTTGGCTCTTTCTCTCTACTACCACATCAAAAGCCCCCTGCTAAGCTGCTCATGAGGTTTTCCCTTGTCTCCATGGACTTCACAGACTTCCAGACCCAAGCTGTTCAGCTCTGAGACCGAGGAGCTTGGAAAAGTAGACAATGATCTACAGTGTTCTAGGAGACGTGAGGGGCTGAGTCATGCTGAGCTCAGACTAAACCACTGGATAATTGCACCCTCTTATTACTGAGCAGTTCCCAAAAACTCCTAGTTGGACCAAATCTGGGAGGGTTTCACATGAACAACATCCCTGATCTTGTTTTAAGTGATTCCTCAAGCAGGACTAAGTATGTCTTGATGATTCTTTTAGTTAGTTCTTTGAAATAGTAAGATCTTTTAGTAGAAACATTTCAAAAGATTAAAAAAAAAAAAAACAAAACCAAAAACAACCAAAAAAACCCCGCTACCCCTCCAAAAGAAAGAATAAAAAGGAAAAAACCAAGTGTCTGGTTGTAAACTCTGGACCAAAGGTTTTTCTAGTCAAATGGCTCAGCTTTGACAAAATTATGAAGAAATAACAGCAAATTCTTATATCAGTGAAATCTATAAAGTAGACATAGAAATTATCCAGAAGCCTGGGAGGGCAGAAAATATGTGGATTGAACTTAAATCATAGTAAGCTATATTTGCACACCACAAACCACTGGTTTAAAAGTGCTTTAATGGATAAAAGATCCTGTTACCTCAACTGCATATGGTCTGATGGTGGATAGTGATTGAGAGGAAAAGGGAGGATGAGTGGGATCTACATGTTAAAGGAGGAATCGAGACTTAGGCCAAGGAGACAAAACTAACATTGTTAAAGATTTGTGTTAAGGGTTAAAACGACTTGAAGAAATGATCAGGGGGACTACAAAGAAGGCACAATTCACCAGAGTTAGTTGTGAAGTGTATTAAATTCTGGACCAAACAGGACAAGTATTTGACTTGTGTTGTGCATTAAATACAATAATGTATTTTTTTAGTCTTGGACGAAATTTTCTAAAACCAAAAATCTCAAAATTCCTTTATTCAAATGACCTTTAGGATCCGACTCCCTTGACTTCTGCATGAAATACCAGTAACAGTGGCATCAACAGTTAAGGTGGCTCTGAAAGCAGCTTGGCTGGTGTATATGAATGAACAGTCCATATCACTGTTATTCATCAAAGCAGAGACGATGAATCCAAATTTTCTATTGGAAATGGTCCTTGGCCCTTGTTAGGCCAAAATGCACATGGAAATCTCGGGAAGAGGGCTGGGTGAACACCCAGCACCTGGGGGCTGGAACACAAGAGTGATGAGGAGCAGCTGAGGGAGCTGGGGGTGTTTAGTCTGAAGTAGAGGAGGCTCAGGGGGGATCTCATTGCTCTTTACAACTCCCTGAATAAGAGGTAGCCAGGTGGGAGTCAGTGTCACCACCCTCACAGGAAGAATTCCTTCCAATATCTAATCTAACTCTACTCTCTGTCATTTTGAAGCCATTCCCCCTGGTCTTGTCACTCCAGACCCTTATAAATATTCTCTTTCCATCTCTCCTGTAGGTTCCCTTCAGCTACTGGAAGGCTGCAATTAGGTTACTCTGGAGCCTTCTCCAGCCTGAACAATCCCAGTTCTTTCAGCCTTTCCTCACAGCGGAGCTGCTCCATCCCTCTGACCATCTTGGTGCCTCCTCTGGACTCTCTTCAACAGGTCCATGTCCTGCCTGTGCTGGGGACCCCAGGGCTGGAGGCAGCTCTGCAGGTGGGGTCTCACATGAGGGGGCAGAGGGGCAAAATCACCCCCTTCCCTGCTGTCCACACTGTGGGATGAACCCAGGACAGGGGGTTTTTGGGCTCTCAGAGCACCTGGACAGGGCATTTCCAGCCTCTCACCCACCAGCATCCCCAAGTCCTCCGTGGTAGGACGGCTCTTGATCTGTTCATCCCCCACCCTGCACAGGACTAACCCGATACTGATGAGTGAATTAGTAAAGTTGTGTCTTGGGGAACCAGTAGGTGAGTCCCACAAGCTGCTCATATGCAAGACAACTGTATGGCTGTGAAGCAGGTGGGACACTGGGTGAAAATAAACCTTATCTGGATTTCTCTGCAGTCACCATGCAAATATGAATTGGAGAGTTAATATGATAGTGCCATAAGGACATTAATTCAGCATAGTAAACTTGTTCCACGACATTGTTATTTCTATCTCTCTTCATTGTTTTATTGCAGTTTTTGTTGGCAGCTTTAGAAAGCATCCTCCAAGGGGGAGTTTGCCTTATAGACAGAACCACTCTGGTCTTTGATGGAAAGAAAGGATGTGAACACACAGAGAGAAAGTTTTAATCATGATCATCATGAGAAACGTACATTTCTCTGCTTGCCCCTGAAATCTCACTCAGCTCCAGGGGTAGCAATTTTGGTTTGCTTCATGGAAGTGGGGAGACAGTTACTTTTCCCGCTGCTGTTGAGCATCTGCCTGTGGTCAGGGAAAAGGGAAGAGGGTGAATTTATGCTTCTGGTTCGTTTCAAAGGGAATTATGAAACTGTCAACAAGTAATGAAAAAGGGGGAATTCTGAGCAGGGCTATTTGTGCTCATCAAACATCATCTCTTTATTCAACCAGTAAAGGAAGAACTGATAGAAAAAAAAGATGGTTAGAAACACTTTGAGAGTACATGAAGGTAGATGAACTATACAAGGGTGGTGAGACCGTGGCAGAGGTTGCCTGGAGAAGCTGTGGCTGCCCCATCCCTGCAGATGTTCATGGTCAAGTTGGACGGGGCTTGGAGCAACCTGGGAGAGTGGAAGGTGTCCCTGCCCATGGTGGGAGGACAGAAGAAGATGATCTTTAAGGTCCCTTCCAACCCAAACCATTGTGTGATCCTGGCTTTGAACACTTCCAGGAATGGGCATCCACAGCCTCTCTGGGCAACCTTTGCCAGGGCCTCACCACCCTCCCAGGGGAAAATTTATTCCTAATCTCTAATCTAACCATGCCCTCTGTCAGTTTGAAGCCATTCCTCCTGGTCCTGTCCCTCCAGGCCCTTGTCCAAAATCCCTCTCCAGCTCTCCTGGAGCCCCTTTAGGCACTGGAAGGGGTTTTAAGGTCTCCCTAAAGTCTTCACTTCTCCAGGCTGAAAAATCCCAACTGTCTTTTTCAGTGGGATCTGAATTAAACCCTAAGTGTTTCCTTTTTTTCACATACTAAACCCTCACATTTTAATTCCCAAACCCTACTCCTCAGCTTTACCTGTACAATTAATTGCTTAGATTAGTTTCCTTAAGAAAGTCTTATGTTTTCTGGGTTCCTTGAAAAAGCACATTTTCAAATTTATTCTTTCCAGAGACAGCAAAATAAAATAAGGGAAGATATTGTAAAAAAGTCAATCCAAATGAAACCAGGATCTTTACATTGTGGTATTAGATACTGTGAGTCAGTGTACTTTTGTCTCAGTTTTAAAGAGCTAAAATATTGAGTTTTCCATTTTCAGGAAGAATGGAAAAGGTTTTGAAGCTAAGGCAGGACAGTGGCAGTCATGTCAGCTGCCAGTGCTGTGAGTCTGTGCCTGAAAACCCATTATGGAAATCAGTCCCAATAAATTATTTGCTTTGACTTTTCCCATCTCATATGAAGTAACTGTTCATTGTCCAACTAATAAAAGAGGGGGAGATTTAGAAAGCCCTTAATAACCAGTAATTAGCTTTCTATTTCCTGTTATAAAAATTGAACACAGGAAAGAACTGAGTCATTCGTACCATTTTCAAGGAAAGAACTGTCATTTCTTCTATAAATCCTCTCACAAAGTTGTCATTAATTTTAGCATCCAGATTTTTAACTGATGGCCAGGATTATCATCATCATGGAAGCGAAGAGGATGTAGGAAATGGGAGAAGGAAATAGAGATGTTTCTTGTTGTGCTTGAGGTTGAGTTTCACAGAGACCAAAAAAGCCAATGAATAAACTGACATTTAAAAAAAAAAATAAAATAAAGGAAAGCAAAACAAACAAATGAACAAAACAAACAACAAAAAGGAAAAAAAAAAAAACAAAGAAAAAAATTAATGGTTTAAGTAAAATGTGGAAGCAAGATAGTTCCTCCAAGAGTCAGCTATCCACCCTCATCTTAGGCAGGCAAGGAAGTCATTAACAGCAACAACAAGGGAGCATTCATTGATTCATCTTTGTACAGCCATGTAGCTTAGTGGCTCTGTGCTGTGTGGAGAGGGAGACTAATGTTGAAAAAAACCCACAAAACACTTCTAATATTTCCTTCCTCCATAGCAGAAACCATCTGAAATTAATGAGTCTTATTAATGTAAATTGCACCACGCTGTCAGACATAAATATCCCAATACCAAAGGGGCCCATTACCATTAACATCAGAAATGATCAACAAATAAAACTGTTAATGCCACAATATTTACTGGACAAATTGACTTCACTCCAAGATAGGCTTATGATCGTGTCTTGCTGTTCGATTTCATTTCCCTGCAAGATGCACTAATGCATGTTGTTATGTGCAGCTGTGGCTGCTTTCCATAAAAAAAAATCTCTGTTTTCTATTCAGAGGTGTGGAGCTCAACTTAATCACTGCTGTTTTCTGCCCCTTTTGAAAATGGAGCACTTTGGTCTCTTCGGAACTGATAGAGGAAAATCGGAGATTTTTATTAGGAGGGATAGAAACAAGCTTGAAGGTTGGGTCTCAAGAGATAAAAAACACCAAAACAAAACACCAGACTAATGATTTAAGTCAATCACAAACAGATGTTCTCCTAGAGAGCTAATAATTTTTTCTTGATTTTTTTTTCCCATCAAAAATGCAAAGCACAGCAGCCTTTCAGTAAAATATCCAATTTTTCTGTTGACATTTTCTCAAATTTTGAATTGTTAAAAGACACCAGATTTGCAACAAGAAAGCCTCAGTTTGTCACCATTAAAAACAATGGAATTAATTTTTCAAATATAACATGATCATGAAGTTAAAAAAGCTTGTACAGATATGTTTCAAATTCTATAAAAATAAAAAAAGCATCACTTTAAATTTCAAGAGTTTTACATAAATTTTCTTCTGGTTTTCAGACAGCTGAATGTCAGTATTTAAAATATCCTTCAAAAGTTCAAAATGTAGTTCTAGTTAACAAAAATGTCATGTTAGAGTAGGGCCTGTTTCTCTCTTAAATGCCTGTTTAGCACTTAGTTATGTGGAGTCCTGGTTTATGTTTGAAAACTTTAAGCTCTTCTACTGTAAATACAGCGATGGACTTCACAGAAGCAACGTTGTAGTCCAGGCAAGTTATTATATAAGTGATATCACAGAAATTAAAGAATAAAAATAGTTTGTGTATCTGGTTAATTCTTTCCACTGTGGTTATTTTTAAAGGCGATTCCTGTTCAAACAGTGCTGTCCCCTGATGCTTCCAAAAACTGGGACACTGACTTTAAAACAAGGTAAATGGTTCTTGTTGTGCTTTACTGGTAAATTCATGTAGTTTTTCATGTGGAGTCCTGCCTGAAGTGCATCAAGGTTTACTCCTTAACTATTTCCCAGAGCCAGACAGGAAAACCAAGAGTGTGAATTCCCCTGTAAGACAGAGCTTATTGCACCTGTGCAATTTGGTACCAGCCCAGATCTACCCAAAATTGGCTTCAGATACCTAATTCCCATTGACTTCCTTGGTTCATGGTTTATAAATTAATTCTGTGGGTTTTTACTGGTGATAAATTGGCACTTTCTTGTTACAAATATGGTGTCTTTTAGAAATTCAAAGTTTGAGAAAATGGCAGCCAAAAAATCTTATATTTACTCAAAGGTTCCTGTGTTTTGCACTTCTGATGGAAAAAAACCCAAACCACAACTTTATTATTTCTCTTGGAAAACCAGCCCTGATCTAGTTTGGATTTAAACACCTAATTCCCTTTAACTTTAGTTGGGCTTTGGAAGTTCTATCCTCCTTTAGCAAACTCCAAGTCTGTGAGCGTGAGTCATTCCTTAATTTTATCATTAAAACACCAGGCATGCATTCCAAGCAAGTCATCTGGGCTCCCTTAATGGTTGATAGAGGAAGATGTGCACATCCAGAAGGAAATTTGTCCCATCTGGAGACAAACATCCAAGAGATGTGGGGTAAATTTTCTTCTGAAGTAATCTGCCTTTCCCTGTGGCAGCTGCTGAGTTATTGCCACATGCCTCAATTGTAGACTAAATTAAATTAATCTTTACTAAAATATAAATATTTCAACACCATTATGGGCCCCAAACTTTTGACACTCTAATTATTTAGAAAATAATAAATCCATCCAAAACAATGCTTGTAGAGCATCCCAGCAGAAAGCCTGTGCTTTGCTGATCTTCATGTCAATACGTGCTTTTTGTGTCCTTCATGAATTCAAGAAACTCAGTTTTCAACAAGAGATACTTGAGAAGAGGGCAAATAGGTACAACAGAGGTACACTGAACTTTCTTCAGCCTCACAGGCTGCATATTTAAACAGAGCCAGAGACAATTCTGGGAGTTAGAGATCCTGGCACAGAAGTGTTTTTATCCATACAGCAGGTCTCTATCACCCTCAGCCAAACTGCTGTTGGGGAGTGCTCCAGTGCTGTTGCCCAAATCATTCCTGTGAGTTTTTCTGTACAAACACAATCCAGTGGCTATTCCAACAATTTAATGGGAGGAGATAACATTGTGCCACTGACCTGCTTTTGCAGGTTTACTAATTCAAAGACATCCTGAGAGTCTAAAGCTGCATCAAACGACTCATCTGCAGCAGCGCAATCAAGGAAGCCTTGACACGGTTGTTAACACAGTGATCTACAGCCAGGGGTGAGAGGACTGCTTGGCAAAGCCCTGCCAGCACAACAGAGTGCTCTTCCCAGGAACCATCCTATCCACGTTTGATTGCACACTGCAAATATTGCCTTTTCCAGGCTATGGGCCGTACTGCAATTTGTACTACTAATAATAATTGTATTTTTTCTGGTGTTTTTATCCACCTCCTTTTAAACAACTTAGTCACTCCACTCGTGTGCCTGCTGTATGGTGTAATTACTGAAGGTCACTGCAAAAGCCTGAAGCAGAAGGAAGAGCAAACTCAACTGGTGGGGCCCCCAATTGACATCAGTTGACCTAATTTTCTTGAAGTCAATGAAGCCGGCAACAGCTGAGGGTTTAGCTCATTTTTTCCTAATTATTTGTGCTTTAATCACAACTCTCTCCTCTTTTAAGGACCACCACAGCTGGGAGCTGAAGAATAAATAACAGTACAATGATTATAATGAAATAGTTGGTACCTGTTCTGCTGGTTTATAAGAAGACTTTATGCAGACACTGCACTGGCTTGATCTGATGGGGGTGGGTAGGAGACAGGTGTGGAATGCCACATGGTGTCCTGGGTTTAGACAGCATAGTAGGAATTCTGGCTTCATCCAGACCATGCAACCAGACAATCTTGACAGCATGGAAAAGTACCAGTATACAAGGCAGATAATTCTGCATGGAAATTCATGAAAATATGGCCTTACAGGCCAAAAATATAAATGTTTTCAAAAAGCAGCTCAAAAAGCTGATGAAGGACAAGTTAACTCAGATTTTATGAATCACAGAATCATAGAGCAGTTTGGGTTGAAAGGACCTTAAAGATCATCTAGTTCCAATCCCCCCTCCATGAGCAGGGACACCTTTCACCAAACCAGGTTGTTCCAAGGCCCTGCCAACCTGGACTTGAACACTTCCAGGGATGAGAATAAATAAAGACACATATTGTACCTCTGGCTTTTAAAGCCTTTTAAGACTTATGCCCCTGGAAGGTGGCAACATATATGTAAGAAATAAATAGTTTTTGCAGTCTTCACCTGAGGATCCATTGCAGGTCACTCCCAAAATGACTGTACTGTCAATGGACATTTTGCTGTAACCCAACTCAATTATAATAATTCTCAATAAAGCCCTCTTCATCCTTAACATTAAGATCACTGTCTGTGCTTTCTGGCTGACTTCCATATCTTCTGTTGAATAAGCTCTTTCTCTATCTCTCTTTTTTTTTTTTTTTTTCCAGTTTGTATTTTTGCTTTTTTCCTCCCTCCAGAATTACCCTTATTCTCCTCATCTTTACTTTTGTTACATCCTCTTTTCTAGTAAGAAACTACATATGGAATGTGATATATATGCACATATATATATACGTGTGTATGTGTGCATACTTATATACATATATATTCTGTGCTTAATTCTCTGCAATTAAGCTTGGTGATAATTGTTTTTGTGCATTAGTCATAATCACTTTTTAAGCAGCAAAGCCTATTATTGCTGTAGTGTGTGTTTCAGATGCCCTGCAGATTTGAGTAATTTTGGGTAATGCAGCTGTGTGTGGTAAAAAGATTTTACAATGCCTATAAAATTTTGCCTCATGACATGTTCAGCAAGTGAATCCGTGGCACCATGAAGCAGTTTCAGTACTTTTATTAAATACACAGTACCATCACATTATGCAGTTGTTAAACAAGAGCCATCCTTACAGACAGAGGTTAGAAGATACAGATTCTGGATGAGGAGCAAATGCTTTCTGTGGGGCTAGTTCACTTTACCTTTTTCCAAGGTTTGGGATGTGTAAATTTGGCTCATCTTTCCTCAGATGTCTTGTATGCTGCTGAATACAAAATGTTAATGCTGCACAATGAACCGCTTGGAAGGGTATTTGCAAAATTGGTTTGATTTTAGAAATACATGTCACTGCAAAATTGGGAGAGACCTCCTGTTCCACTGGAAGCTAAGGTCTTACTTTTGAGTAAGAGATGGATTAAAGCACTCAAATCTCTTTCTTCTCATCCTCTTTAGGATGTGCTGAGTCTCAGCTAGGCACTCAAAAGTGCTTTCAGTCAGAGGAAAGAGAACCTCGGATGTAGGGCCTTGTCCCTTCCTAACATTGGTCTCTGAGACAGCTAAAGAGCTCTCAGAAGGTCCTAGTTTTTATCTATAGGCACAAAAAATGTCAAACCTGAAAACACGAGATCCAGGCATCCAATATTTAGCTGTCTAACATGAAAAGGAGATGAATTCCACCATTTTTAATCCTAATCTGAGTCAGGTGTACCAAGCATTAAAGGCCAGGCTCTTTTCAGTGATGCCTCATGAAAGGACAAGGGGTAATGGACATAAAGTGAAATACAGGAAGTTCCATATGAAAATGAGGAAAAACGTCTTTACTGTGAGGGTGATAGAGCATTAGAACAGGCTGCCCAGAGAGGTTATGGAGTCTCCTTCTCTGGAGATATTCCCACCTGGACATAGTCCTGTGCAACCTGCTCCAGGTGAACCTGTTTTAGCAGGGAGGTTGGACTGGATGATCTCCAGAGGTCCCTTCCAATCCAAATCATTCTGTGATTCTGTGACAGTTGTATCACAGCAGTTCTTATCTGTCACGCTCCTATTTCCCTCCAAGAGGTCTTTTAAGAAGCTTGTTAAACTGGCCAATATTCAGCTTCTTCACAAGTTGTTCCTGAAGAAGCTGAAGAGGCTAAAGGGCATCCAGCTTTTGTCTTAAAAGAAAGCAATATAAGCTTGTCCTCATTCAGTTAATCATAAGAAAAAAACTGATCTTCTGTGCAAAAACCCTACAGGCAAATAATGTTGTTTCTGTTGCTGAAATACCTGCTGGCTAAAACAACAAAGGAAAATCATGGTCCACCCACACAATATCTCTAAGGAAAAGGAGAAGTTCAACTAACTGAGTGCACTGCTTGGCATGATTTCCTCCATCACTTTGAACTGCCACTATGCAAAACATCACATTGCAGCTGTGAATGTGCAGTGCTTCACAGAATCATGGAATGGTTTGGGTTGGAAAGGACCTCATAGACCAACCAGTTCCAATCCCACAGGCAGGGACACTTTCCACTAGACCAGGTTGTTCCTAGCCCTGTCCAACCTGGCCTTGAGCACTTCCAGGGATGGGGAATTCACAGTTTCTCTGGGCAACCTGTGCCAGGGCCTCACCATCCTCACAGGCAAGAGTTTCTTCCTAATATCTCATCCACATCTACCCTCTGAAAGTTCGAAGCCATTTCCCCCTGTCATGTCAAGTAACTTCTGTTCCCTCCTCTATTTGCAACTCCCAGCCAAGACAAGTGTATGGTATAAAGGCAGGATTTGCAGATAGCAGGAGTATGGAGTGATTTTGAAGTTATTAAGATGAGCTGAGCACATGGTTCTTATTAAATTTCTCAGCCCTTGGTGAAGGCAAGAGAGGGCTAAACACAAACACGCTTTGATCGGATCAGATGTCACGAGCACTCTGCCTTCCGAGTTCCTTCAACATTATGTCCTAAATAAACCCACAGGCACAATTATTGAAAAGAAATGTGTTTCAATCACACTTAATTAGTTTCAGTTAAGCTGGGGTAGAGACACCTTCTGCACCAAACTTTGACCTTCACAAGCCATTTCCACTTTCTTCCTCAGATCACATTCCCTTTGAATACCCTTCTCCACCCCTCACCCCTGACCAGAAGGATTCTCTTTTCTAAAAAAAAACACTCTCTTCCATTTTATCCCTGCAAGCACTTGCAAGGGCATAGATCACAGTATCAGAAAACTCTTAATTTCTTTCTTTCCTGATTTCGTCCCGCCTTTCTGGCTGCTGCAAACCAGTGAAAACTGATCCAACACCTCCTCCTCCAAAATTAGGACCAAATTTCCCTAAAAGAAATAGCCAATTTTCAAAAGAGACACATCTTGACATTAGTTTCCATGAACCACTTGATAAAAAGCAGGCAAGTCTCCTTTGGAAAGTTCCTTGGTTTCTTGCCATTTGACTTGGTTGTCCTCAGTCTTTCTCTCCATACGTAGCACCATGTGGCAGGTGTAAAGGAATCTTCCTGAACAGTCAACCACCATATGCAGCATCCTGCATGGAAACTTAGTCATTCCAAGAAGAAAAAATCTTGGTAGCAAAGCTTTCTGTAGAGTTGTTTTTTTTCCTCCAGAAATAAATCTCATTTTTACTTTCCGTATCCGATTTCATAAATTTTTTTTTAGTTGACTTGCTTTCAGAACAGCTAGACTTATTTCCAGCCAGCTCCACCGTTATTTCAAGAACAAGAATGCCAAAATTAATTGAATTTATGGTTTTTAAAGTATTGATTTTCATTTTGACTATTTCAGGATTGTGCTGGAAAGGTACGAGGATGGATTGATAATAGATAGATAGATAGATAGATAGATAGATAGATAGATAGATAGATAGATAGATAGATGATCGATGGATAGATAGATAGATACATAGATAGATAGATACATAGATAAATGAACATCACAGAATCACTGAGGTTAAAGACCTCCAAGATCATCCAGTCCAACCTGTGACCCATCCCCACCTTGTCCTCCAGCCCAGAGCACTGAGTGCCACGTCCAGTCATTCCTTGAACACCTCCAGGGATGGGAACTCCCCCTGGGCAGCCTCTTCCAAAGACTCACCACCTTTTCCACGAAGAAATTCTTCCTGATGTCCAACCTGAACAGTTTGAGGATATGTCATCTTGCCCCGTCCCTTGCTTCCTGGGAGGAGAGCCTGACACCCCCCTGGCTCCCTCCTCCTCTCAGGGAGTTGCAGAGAGTGAGAAGGTCCTCCCTGAGCCTCCTTTTCTCCAGGCTGAGTCCCCCCAGCTCCCTCAGCTGCTCCTCATATGACTGACTCTCCAGACCCTTCCCCAGCTCTGTTGCCCTTCTCTGGACTTGCTCCAGCACCTCGGTGTCTTTCTTGAAGTGAGGGGCCCAGAACTGGACTCAGAACTCTAGATGTGTTCTCGACAGTGCCCAGCACAGAGGGACAATCACTTCCTTGGTCCTTCTGGCAACACTGCTTTTGATACACGCAGACACTGTGGTTCTCAAGTTGATTAAAATCAGGACAGTAGGCTTTTTCATCCTTGGACATGACAAAATGGGACCCTTGAATAATTTCAAATATTTTTTCAGAATATTCACAGGTGAAAAAAGAGTTAAAAATACTTTTTCTTTCCTTACGACAGTTCAAGCTTTGATGAATCTACATTCTCCAGTGAAACAGATCACATTAAAAAGTTCCCATTCACCACCCATTTCTAGTTTACCCTACTTTAGATCCCCTGGAGTTTTATGAAATATAACATTCCCTGACTACAAGCTCTGATTCTTCTTGCTCTCAACATATGCTTTCTGTTTTCTGGGTCAGTGCTGTTCCTGATGTTAAGATCTCTGAAAACCAAAGAGGATTAATTACAAGCCTAATATCCAGGTCTCATGGACCCATCCTCTCTTCATCCCATGCCTCCTTTCTGCCACCCCAGAAGGTGGTGACACAAAATGAGGAAAATCCCCATTCTTGACCTCAGTTTTGGACACTGGGATGTGATTAAGGCTCCACCAGCCACGAGTGCTGTTCAGCAAAGTTTGCAGACCACTGCTTTTCTGGGGAGTTAAAAGAAACAACACCATGTGCAGTGCTGTCAACACCTTGGCAATATCAGCCTTTCCTCAATTACTTTTGCTTACAAATTACTCCTAATTGTGTTCTTTAAAGCTAGTTAAGAACAAGTGCTGGTAGGATTGATGGGGAACTAACTACATTTTTAAGTAATTACATTTTTAAAGCTTGCCTTACACTAGGACTAATGATTTGTCACACAGTAGCAGAAACTCAAGATAATGAATGAGAAATGTTTGCAGGTAGCTCATTTCTTCTATCATATTGTGGCTGGTGCCATATTTGCATGTGATTCCCAAAGAAGGAAAATCTATCACATAATCTCAAAATTTCTGAGCAATTTGTTAGACCTTTGATCACCTGTCCCATTTTATGTGAATTGTTCCATGATCAGAATTCATTTGTGTTAGAAAAGACTCAATTGGTTTTGGATAAAATCGTTTTCTGTCAGAAAAGGGAGGTTTCACTAAATTCTGATATGCTGTTGACGCACATTAACTCAACAAAATCCAGCACATCAAGAATAATTTGACACTGTTTCATTAGTTTCAAATTTATAATTTTGTCTGTTTTACTTCAATACGTTATTCATCTGAAAAAAAAGCTTTTCAAGCTGTATATAAATGGAGTTTTAATAAGGTTGTTTTAATTTTTCTGAAAAGAATTTCTTCCATAATTCCACCTTCTGAGACATTTCTGAAATTTTGTCTTTTTCCCCCCCCTCAATTAAAACAAATGAAAATAAAAAGACAGTGTTTATAAACAAATATTCCAGGCTTTGATCAGATCTGATTTGATAACCAGCTGAATTAATTTGATGAGATGTTGACTATTATTTACAACTTGGGAGCATTTGAAGGCTTCAAATGCAATTGTGCCCCAGCTGAACAAGCCATGGCACAATTTCTGATGGGCTGGTCCAGAGCCCCGAGATGTCAATGGAAATACTCCTACAGATTTCTCCAGACTTGGAATCTGACTCACAAGGATAATGAATCTCTTCCTCCAGCAGCTGATATCCAGTGGAGAGCAGGTGGAGATAGAAAAAGGGACTTACCCAAGGTCAGAGAAAACAACTTCTGGTTGCTATTCCCCATTCTCAGAATCACAGAATTAGAGAATGGTTTTGATTGGAAGAGACCTTAAAGATCATCTTGTTCCAAACCCCCTGCCATGGGCAGGGTCACCTTCAACTAGGCCAGGTTGCTCAGAGCTCCATCCAGCCTGGCCTCAAAATTCCAATTCTGTCCTCCTTTGAAAATATTCATTCTAACAGCCTCAGCTCTTTTCTTATGTGAACCAGACATAATTCAAGTTGTTTGAATTTTGGGGAATTTTTGACCATCTTTCATTTCTTTTTTAAACCACATCAAATCACTAAGGCAGCAGAATAAGCAATTTACCATTTAGGGTTCTCTCCAGTCTGTGTTTTTCACTTGTCATCTGTAATTTGTCCTAGGGGATGGCTGCTTGCTCAAAAGGAAAGAAAATGGGATTGGATCTACTTCACTCCAGTCACAGAGAAAGGAAAGATTTCAGAGTCCACTTTGCTTCAGAGGTTGGAGAAACACGTTTGGTGTTCTGGTAAAAACCAGAAGTATAGGAGAAGTGGGAACCGTGTTTCCTGCCTCAAGGACTACCCTCACACCTCACTGCCTTCCTGCCAATCCTGTCATCCCACCTGGCACGGGCAGAGGCAGTGGTAAGCTCGTGGTTAGTCTCATCTCTCTTGAACTATGGTGTCTTTAGCATCTGTCCAGCATCCCCACTCCTGGTCATGTTCGCTGCTGAATAATCCATGACAACATCAAGGGTTCTATGTATTTATTGTAATCTCAACATGCTAAAGCCATTTCTACTCTACAGTGAAGCTATTTCCATGAAACACATCCTGGAGATGCTTGTTTTAGAGATTTTATTGCACTTGAAAAAGTACAAGGAAGAGATTGCTCCTGACCCAGAGAGTTGATGAGCTGCATGAAAGCATGTCAGAAGGAGTAACAGATATGAAGTGTTTTACAGTGCAGACAGTCTGTAACACAGTGTGACACAAACTTTAGATATCTTGGAGCACAGTTTTAATTTTTATACTCAGAAAATATTAAAAATATTTGCTCCTTGCTGTGATAAGGTAACTGACTTCATCCTTGCAGCAGTAGGAGTAATTAACCAACAGCAGCAGTCATAGCAGGTCTTCCTTGGTGTTGTCAGTAGACTAAATAAAATCTCAGTCTTAAAATAGTTTACACAAACCTACCATTCTAGCCAGAAGAAGGCATGACAACAAAATCCAACAAATAAAATTGCCTATGCTGATAATATTGAGAGAAGACAGAAAAACTGCTTTGGATGTTGAGCTGAAATTGATGTGCGTGTGGATTTTTTTGCTGGGTTTTTTTCCCCCGCTATGTGTTTTAAAAATTTTTCCCTTCCTAGCAGTTACTCTTCCAAACACAAAGGACAACTAAACTGACATCAAGTAAAGTTAGTATTCTCCTGTCATTTCTCTGGACATCATCTGTGACAGTTGCGCTCGCGGTGATTCGGTCCCTCACACGTCACTGTTTTCATGTCAGCTCTCCGTTTCACGTTGCAGAAATCCCTTCTGTCAGCTCCCATTCAGTTTGATAGGTCATGCTTACACCTGCAAGCTGGGGCAGTGCCTTCCTGACAGGATCTGTCACTGCACAGCAGTCACCACGCTCAGCCAAACAGCAACTGCACTCAGCGGCAAGTTTGTTACGATGACTTTTAGGATTTGAGGTTTTCTTTCTTTTTTTCTTAAATTCTTCCCCCTCCCCCCGCCCCCTCCACCACCTTTCCTTCTCCCTCCTCTCTGCCAGCGACACACACTGGGAACTACAGGAGAAATGACAACTTTCATCAATGGGGAGAAAGCAGAGATTTTTCTGGCAAATTCAGGCCAAGAGGATGGTTTGCTTTTCCTGCCTTGCTCTGCACCAAGACTATTACAGGATGTCATGACAGCTGAAGCATTCCTTGGGTGTGCAAAGCTCATGAATCTTTTAAATATGTGTCTCTGTATTTCTAATCAGCTCTAGAAATCATTAAAATTAGAGATGGCGAAAGCCTCTGAGGTCATCTGCTCCATCCACTCCTGACAACTCAGGATTGCTCTCTCTATGCAAAAACGGGAATGTCCTCCAGTCCTCTGTCCACTCACGTTTAACTGGCTGGAGGATGCCAGTGCATTTTTAACCATACTCACAGATCTCACCCTTGGAAAATCTCTGTCATTATTCAACCCCCATTTTCTATTTTAGCCTTCAACAGGTCTTGGTAGTTCTTGAACCAGTAGAAGCTGCACAGATTAGAGAGGGGATGGAAGAGGTATGAGATCCAGGGCATTATGGTACATAATTATTAATTACTGCCCCTTTATGGGGTTATATCTTGCTTATTTTAACACAAATATACATTTCAGCTTTTCACTATGGCCATGGAGGATTCAGTGGGGCCTAAGAGGACTCAGTAAACCTTGGTTATTGGACATTGCTTGTACAGGTTGTAATCTTGGTTTATGGGGTGGGAGAGTCTGATTCTAGAATCACTAACTATATGGTCTTGGCATCATAGAGCTGCCCCCAGAACTACTGTATATGGGGGATACACACTGGTGCCTGACTGTTGTATTTCTAGAGTCAAGGTCAATAATTCCTCATGACCATCACAGCACTTTTATTCAAAGCAACGTGAATCTACCCTCATTCCATACATACCTGTACCATAGCACCTCGATCCAGTCAAGGATATTTAAAAATAAAAGGATTAAATGTTGTATGCATTGGAATTATTTAATTGCTTTTATCTTTCGTGGGCAGATGTCTGTTCCTGCCCTGGTGTGGGTCACCCATGGGTCACAGTCCCTGCAGAGTTGCACCTCCTTTCACAGAGCACCTTCCTCCAACAGCACCTCCAAGGGCACCTTTCCAGTTGTGTTCCCAGTCCCTTCTTCCACATCTCATCCATCTCTCCCCATATTTCTCCAAACACATTTCTTCATCTATCTCCACCCATCTCCTCCACACCTCCTTTGAGGCTCTGAGTAACCAGGTCTAGTTGAAGACGTCCCTGCTTTTTCCAGGACATTGGACTAGACGACCCTTAATGGTGCCTTCCAACCTGAATCCTTCTGTGATTCTCTGATTTTATGATTATGTGTATTAATTTTGTTCTTTTTGTTCATGTCTGGACTCTGAATTATTTGGGGCAAAGATTTTTTCCTTTCCTTATAACTTCAAAGCAGAGATAACTGAGAGAGGTGGCATGAAGTCTGAACACACCTGTGCTCTGGCTTCCTATAAGAGCCAAAACTTGTCATTGCATCCTCCTGTCCCAACTGCAAAGACTGCTGGATCAAATCCCTGTTTCCTATACATGCATATGTTTGTAATTTGGCAGTTAACATCTCTTCTTCCAGTGGCTTCTATTGAATAGGCCTCTTGTGAACACTCTTCAGTCAACCACAGCATCCTCAGTGAAAAGATTAGCAATACAAACCTGCATGAAAGCATCCCTTAAATTTTATTCTAGAATTTAAAAGACAAAACAGACCAAAAAAAAAAAAAAAAAAAAAAAAAAAAAAAAAAAAAAAAAAAAAAAAAAAGAAAGAAAGAAAGAAAAAAATCAGGGGAAATCAATTACATGTGGGAAATAAGGTAATACTAAAAACCTGAGCTGAGTTTAACCTCTGTTAGCTCTGCATGATCTGCACGATGAAGATGTAGTTTTTTCTGTACATCTCAACATTTTTGGCAGACTTTGAAGCCACACTTCACAGGGGAATCCCAGCACTGGAGCACTATAAAAATAGACACACATAGCAGCGAAATACCTCAAGAAGTGACACACAATGAGGGGGAAATAGCATTTGCCTTTCACTGGGAATGTTAGCTTCCAGAAAAGAAATAATTCTTTGGGCTTTTACCAAGTGATTTTTCCATTTCACTGTATAATTTCTTTATTTACCATTACAACGATTATCCATACTTAGACTAATGATCAAATAGCTCTCAAGTCCAAGATGTTTGGCTAAGGCAGCCCGCAGGATTTTTCTTTTCCCTTTCAGTCCCTTTTTTTCCCCCTTTTATTCCAAATTTTTAGGGTGATTATAGGGTGTGTAAGATCGTTAAAGGATTGGCAGCAAGCACAAAACTCAAATCCCTTATCCAGAGGCTAGAGGAAATGTGAGTTGGCAACATGCAATTCCTTCATTGTCCCACTGATGTCCTGAATTAATGGAGGAACCACGCTCTCACTCCACTGAGGGAGGAATTCAGGCTTCTCTGCTTCCCAAAGACCCAACTTAGGATAAGAACAATTAAACATATATTAAACTAAAAATATTTGATTAATATTTATCAATCTCAGTGTTAGAGAAGAAAAAAGCCACTACAGTAAGAAGAGGTTTTGGTTGTTTGGTTTTTTTTAGCAGTTCCTTGGTAAGAAAGTAATTTCTTAACCATCTGAGAAGCTACTGAACTTCAAGTCAAAAGACAAATCAGGATCCTGTTTTCTAATAAAGATGATGTTGGGACAGAGCAGAAGAACCACCACAAAATTTAGGATTTCTTATTCCTCTCCCCTTCACATTCATGGTTCATGAACAAAAGGAGTCAGAACAAAAGATATTAAGTTTACTAATAGTTATTAAATAAATGCAGCTTGAGCAGCTGAAAAACAAGCTTCCTAGACACAATATTGGAGTGGATCCCTATCATCCGTTGTCCAGAGACCAAGGAGTTATTTAACCTCTAGATCTGCTGGCCATTAGCTGATTAATCCAGATGATTAATAGGTTTTATTTTTAACATGGTCACCACCTTTAAAAGGTTAATGGTCATTTTTGTTTTCTTTTTTTTTTACTTAAAGTTAAGTAAAATGAAAAATTAGGAGAAAGCCATGAGTTAACTGAATGATGACCACAGATGCACCTTTGGTGTAACAGCAGAGTTATTGCTCCCTACTCACCACATTTTGAGGTCTTCCTTCTCTCATCAGTATAGCCAGAAATTACTCTAAAAGCCTGAAAAAAAACCACCAAAACAACCAACCCCCAAAACAAACACACAAAACCCCAAGATGCCAAAACCTAGAACTGGGGAAGACACGGGTTTAAGTTTTCATTCTTCTGTGGAATTTTCCTGGGGTTTATAACCTCCTTCCCACTGCTCAGAAGACACTTGCTACCAGCTTAGCACTCCAGCCACCACATCCTTAACTGCTCTCCTGAAACACTTTTAGTCATATTCCCAAAAAAGGAAGCCTATGGATCTGTAAGTAGCTACGTGTTGCTTCTCCATTATGCAAAGTTTTGTATTTATGACTGAAAAGTCTGAAATACTCATGAGTATCTGGGATAGAAAGCTAAAAAATATCTTTAATGTCAGTGGGGAAATATTTGTTCTGTTGTCCCAGACAAGAGATGAGCTGTCCTGTCTCATGGGAAATAATCTCCATCTGAGAGAGCTGACAGTGGCTCAGTTCTGCACTTTTCCCTGGCAAAGGTCCATGCAGGTGTCACAGGAAATCCTACCTGTACAGGGAGCACAAGGCTTGCCTGCTATCCTCCTGGAAAAATCAGGCACAAGTTACCAAAGGCACTTTTGTCCACTTATCTTTAGAAAAATAAAAATAAAAATTTGAACTTCCTTCTCTTTCATCTTTAAGTTTTTCTGTTGTTTTGATCAATTAGGATTATTTTGTCTCAGGGTGTTTCCACCTTTTTTATTTCTTTATTTTTTCTTTTCACTGTATAATTCTTTTCCAGGATTATGAAGAAAGGGTCTTACTGTGGGTAGTTCTGGTTTGTCTGTTTTATTTACTTATCATATTCTATGTTTTCCACATTTTCAGTTTGAGTGATAACTAAAAGAGAACTAAGGGCACCAAAAAAAAAAAAAAAAAAAAAGTGAAAAATCCAGCAAGAATTAAAGTTTTTGAACTAACAAATAAATACAGACAGGTTGAACTGAACTCCTCTAAGGAAACCTAAAGGTTGTTTTAGAATTGATGTTAAGAATTTCCAGCAGCCGCCAGTTCTGTGCTCTGCCCCCACGAAGCAGTTTGAGCAGATGGACTAAATTTTAAGCCTCTGTTTAGTGAGGTTTTCAGACCACACATCTTTTATGAAGTTCAGCTGAACTTCCAGTCATTGAGGTGCAAAGTAGCAAATGGAGAAATATTTTAGTTGTAGAATCACGAAATGGTTAAGGTTGGAAAAGACCTCTAAGATCACCAAGTCCAACCATCAACTCAGTAACACTGCTTTCACCACTGAAACATGTTCCCAAGTGCCACATCCACATGGTTTTTGAAACTTCCAGGGATGATGATTGCATCACTTCCCTGGCCAGCATTGTTTCTGATGAAGCTGACTTTGGAGAGGAAAGGGGTTTGCAAAGAAATGGGGAAAAAAAGATAAAAGGGTTGGGCTTTTTTTTGTTGTTTTTTTTCTTTTTTGTTTTTTTTTTTTCTTATGAAAACCAAATACTCCACAGTCACCACTCCACTTCAGGGGCTCCTCCTGCATCACCTGGCTTAGCAGAGCTGCTGATTTTTTAGGCCTGAGTGACTAAGGATGACTCATGTCGCCTGGAAATGGCCCTTCCTCCAATCCAACCCCAAGCAATTTGTCTCAGACGTCTTTTCAAAGGCAGAAAAATCACCTCTTCATATCTAAGCTGGCTCCTTAAACTGTCTAGGAATTGGTGTCTGTTGCTGTGTCTCACACGAGTGTTATTTTCCTTTTCGGTTATTAGACACATGTGTTTATTTAAAGCATCCCATGTGCTTTCGAGGACACTGCTGGACACCAGCAGTTTTCCTGGCAGCTCCCAAACACTGTGTCTTCCTTCCCTAACCTGTATGGCCCCTCTGGCCTTTGGTGCAGTGGTGTCAACTGGTGTGTGGATGGTGGGGGAGGCAGGTGGTGCCAGGGCTGACACAGGGGAGAACCTTTCTGTGGGGTTCCTGCTGCTCCACTTAGAAACCCTGTTGTTGTCTGAAACCTGCCCCCTCCAGCAAGGGTCTGATTCCACTTGTGAGCAGGAACCGTGCCATTCTAACAGATGGGCTCCAGTGCAAACAGCCAAGGAAACATGTATATTCATAAAAAAACCCACAAAAAACCAAACCAAACAAACACAAAAAAAACACCCAAAAAGGGAAAAAAAATAAAAACCACCTAAAAAAAATGGGTACTGAGGGCATGAATACCAGCCAAAAACATCAACATCTCTCCGTGTCTTCTCTTGAGCGTACAAATCCATGGTTAAGGGGATGTGTGGGCGCTGAGCTGAATTCATTAAAAAAAAATTAAAACAAAATGCCTGGCCACGTAGAAAGGGATTTCAGAGCGTCAGGAAATGGGCAAGGTGCCCTGAGAGAGAGGAAAAAGGAAAGAGAAGAGTAATATTCAGGAATAGGCTGAGCCAGAAAAACGCATGGGGTCTGTCTGGTAATTTCCAGAGCCTGTGACCTGTCTGGGTGCTCAGTTCATGCACTTGGTTTGGGGGCTGGGAAGAGGGGTAGGTACAATTCCCTGTCTCCTGGGCTTTATTTTTTTTCCAGTTCAAGCTGTTTCTCCTTTAGTAAGAAAAGAATTAAAACAAGGAAACAAATAAAACACTCCAACCCAAGAATTTTAGGCTGGTTTAACATTTAGGGCTCACACAGCTGAGTCCTTCAGGTCCTGGGGACATGAGTCTTGGTAGAGTTGGGACAGAGAATTGTGAGGTCATGAGTTAGAAGGTCAAGGAGAACAGATGGGATTGAATTGAGAAAGTTAAGAGGGATTGTGAATGCAGGTGAGGGACACATCTCACCTGGAAGACCTGCTGGGAAGCTCTTCCTAGCAACCAAGGAGGCACAACAGGCCAGAAAAAGCCAGGTCTAGGCATGAGAAAACCAGGAGGGTGTTGAACCTACTGGCATGGAAAATATCCAGAGGAATACTCTGCTTAAGGTATAAGCCTTGAAAGCCAGGTTGGTTGCTGCTGGGATGGAGGAAGGGTCTGCTTAGCTGGAACATCATGAATTTCTCTTGCACATCCCAGCCTTGCTGGCAGAGATGCAGCAACTGAACCTTCTCCTCTCCATTTCTTACCAACAACGCACAGAATCATAGAATCTTTAAGGTTGGAAAAGACTTTGAACAGCACAAATAGGAGACTTCAAAGCCAGGTTTAGTCAGCCCTTTATCCCCACAGTGAAGTAAAGCCTCTCAATGGGGTGGTACATCCCTCATACCAGCAGAGAGAGAGGTCTCACTCTGCCTGTTTTGGAGCTTGGAAATGCACCCAGATTTTCTACTTCCTTGAAGATTTCGCTGTTCCCTGGAACAATGGGATGATGTGGGATAGGCCTCTGCTTTTGAAGCTGTTCCAGCTTATACAAAGCAGCTAAAGAAAGGCCTGCAAGCAGCTCTCTCACGGGACTGTGCTAATGTAAGAGCTATGGCTTTCTATCCCTGAAGTTAATTCATATTTCATTGCCTTATGAAAAGCTGAATATTTCAGCTTTATCCCAAAATGTGAGGGAAGTCTTCATTACAAGGCATCATGGGCCAGTTCAGAAAGTGTTGGGATCTAAACCTTTCCCTATAATCACCATGTGGTTTTCAAAGGAAACAAGAAGTCAACCAAAAAGCTAGAGGAACATGAGATGGTGTTTGAGCTCATGGGGGTACTAAAATAGAAATATTTGCTAATATTTTAGGTTTCTATGAGCTGAAATCAAACAGCATTAGGACCTATATTCTCTTAAAAATGCTACTGGATATAAAACTGAGCAAGACCTCCAAAAACCTCAGTCTAAGCAACTTGCATGGTCCATGGCAGGGGACTGGAATTAGATGACCTTAACCTTCCAACTCAAACCATCCGGTGATTCTATGACTATTGGTAGTAGGATCTTCTCAGTGTTCTGAGAAGGTTCTGAGCTGTCAGAGCTACTCTGTGTTCAGCAAAAATCTGTTATCTCCTTCAAGTCTCTGCTCTTTAACCTGTGTGAAGCCACATCAGTGCAAATCTTTGTTCTTTTCTCCCAGTGAGCTAAAAATCCACTATTGTTCACGGTGCCAGAAGGTAATGCTCCCTCTCTGCAGTGCAGCAGCTATTATTATTATTACTATTATTATTGTTATTATTATTATTATTCACATCTTTTCCCACTGTACCCTCGCTTCTCCTAATGAATAATAATAACAACAACAATAATAACGATAAAAAAAATATCAAAATTCAGATTCTGCCCTTTCTAATTACAAATCACCACCTGTGGTAAAATTATTGAAAAACAGATGAGCATTTCATTCCAGCAATAGCCTTAAAACAAGCAGCAGTTCCAACTGCCAGTGTGATGTATAGACACAGTACAGGGCAGATGAGGGATTAATTAGGTCTGTCCCTGCACATTGCCAGGGGAGCACTTCTGTAGAGGTGATTGAAAACTGGAAAGAGTGGCATTAGTCTTCATTGTTGGTTAAAGGCAACAAAAATAAAGATGCAATTGAGTTGACAAAGCTTCCAGGTATGTGGCTGAGTCATTTGGAGGTGTCAAAATGATCAAACCATAATTAATTAGCTAAAGTGCTATATTTAATTCCTCAACTTTAATGAAGATTTCTGCAGCTGAAAACAAACAGCAACACCATTTGTTTCTGAAGGGAGGGAGTGGAGAGCACCAAGGGGATGACGCCAAAGTTTAACAGCGCCTTTATAATCAAGCCCATGCCCTTAATCTTATTGTCATTTTCTGTACAGACATAGAAACGCAGTGCTGTTGTGTGCATTCATATTAAAACTGCAGTTATGAGACCAGAAGTGACTGTGAAACCAAATGTTTATTATTTCCAAGCAATAAAACAGAATATAGGAAAAAAAAACCCAAACCAAACAAACACAAAAAGCAAAAAAAGAGTATTTTCTAATATTGGTCTCCAGGGTTGACATTGTAGAGACACGTAAGACCTCAGTGGCAGGTAGTCTAAATCTGTGTCTCAGGAACTGAATGCAGCTTGTTCCAAAGGAAAGAAATTTCAGATTTATGAGTTAAGAATTGAAAGAGTAAAATGTGAGTTTTGATCCCAGTTCTGCCACAGTCTATGAGACTGTGTATGATCCCAGCCTTGGGATTTAGGCTGAGGGAAGATCTGCCTGAAACAACCAGGCAGCATTTCCTGAGTAAATATTTATCCACAAATGTAAGAGGTTTCTTTCTTTTTAACTTTATCACCTTCCACCACAACCCATAATGTGCCCTAATTGAAACCTGCAGAGACTCAGCCTCAAATACTCCATGATATACGTCCCATGCCACCACATAAGTGGACACCAAGAGCTCTGGAACAGACATTTTCCCATGCCATGCACATATGAAAACTCACAAACAAATGTGCTGTTGCATCTGTGCATTTACTTCTCAAGCTGAAAGTCACTTTTTCCAAGATACTTATTGTTCATGTGCAGGATTTATGCAGGAATGGCTCTTCTCAGGTGATAAGAGGGCTGGAGCAGCTATTCTATGGAGACAGGCTGAGAGAGTTTGGGCTGTTCAGTCTGGAGTAGAGAAGCTACAGAGTCCTTAGAGCCCCTTCCAGTACCTAAAGGATCTCCAAGAGAGCTGGAGAGGGACTTTGGACAAGGGCCTGGGGGGACAGGACAGGGGGAATGGCTTCAAACTGACAGAGGGCAGAGTAAATGGGACACTGGGAAGAAATTCTTGACTGTGAGGGTGGTGGGACCCTGGCACAGGTTGCCCAGAGAAGCTGATCTAGTGGAAGGGATTGGAACGAGATAAACTTTAAGGTCCGTTCCAACCCAACCTTTCTATGGCATGATGATGACTTTACATTGAAACACACCTTCTGTTTACCTCTTTTGTAAAACAGGGATATTTCTTTGGTAATCCTGGGCATGTAGATGGCAAGTTTTTCAAAATGATGCCTGGCTGTGTAATGGGCAAACACACAGCACCTTGAATGAACAATTACCAGCAGCTTCCACAACACCATTGACAGAATTAGAAATAAGAACTGAAGAAGCCTTGATCCTGGTGCATATATGATAATAGCACAAATGGCTTTAATCAGTGAAAAGCATCATCTAGTGTGTCATCAGCACCTCATCATTTAATCATCAGTGTCTTAGGCAGCATTAGACGTTATTTTGAAATGTCTCCTCCCCAACAATCTGTGGCTGGGATAAACCGTATGGTACAACATTGTGATGTTCAGCAACTCATTCCTGCTGCTCACATTCCCATCCCTGTATAAACCAGAGGGCTGGGAAGATGCTTTCTCCCACAAAGGAATTACAGGATTAGCTGACAGTCAAGGTCTTAGCAGGAAGGCCGGTTAATGCATTGTTTCATCTGCAGTATAAAATGTGAGCAGTGTTTCGCTCTTACCCGGCAGCTGTTACCTCTTCCATAAGCTGTTAAAACTCCCTCGTTATTCCATGCACCCAGGCCAGGCCCATTTCCTGTGCAGTTGTCATGTCCTTAATATATTATGACATTACAAACTTTATTAGTATATTTGCAGTGCCTTTTTATTTTTTATTAGCTAATAGGCTGCTTGCGTACACCCTGTTTGCTTAGTCTTTCAGAGCTCAGCCTATAAAATGGCCAAACGTGATCCCATCTGGAAGCCATTAAAGATCAATAGAGATGGAATCTGAAGAAGAAAGAATAGGGAGGGGTAGGGGGAGGGAAGGAAAAATCTACTATCAAAACAATTGTGAGCAAAAACCTGCCAGCTTCTGTTTTCAAATCCAGGTGTGCCAAACCTCTTTGCGCTTGCAACGTGACAAAACGCACCGTGGTCTTGTTAACATCAGGAACAACTAATCTAGTTGAAAGGAATCATAAATATGACTAAAGCCCACGATTTCCTGGGTTCTTTGGGAAAAATGGAAACCTTTCTAGCATCACTGTGTTCTTCTGAAGTGCTGGAATCTTTGTGGGGAAGCAGCTCAGTGGACAAACTGCTTCTGTGACAGAAATATGAGTTGTGGTGACATGTCCCTCTACCACTTTCATGGCTATGTCAAAACATCTGCAGACATCAACATGGCAGGATTGTGCCCAAAATGAAGGAATTTCATGGTGAAATGCAGATTATGGCAGCCAGACTATATGGCCTCAAAGAAAATTAACTCTGCATCTTCAGCACTTAAATGTTTTGGCAAATAAGCAGGTCTGCAAAGGTTTTGAAGCATTCCTGCACTAGACAAGGTGCTCGGCCCCACAGGCACCACCGAGGCAGTCACCACACAGAAAGGGAGAGAGGACTGGAGGTTTTGCAGGAGCAAAGGGGGATTGTGAACGTGATTCTTCCACGGGCTCATCCCTGACCCAGAGCAAAAATCAGCTTTGGGAACAGCACCCAGCCAGCGAGACGTGCTCAGGGCTGGCACTTGCCTGTGGTGAGAGCACTGAGTGTTTCGCCCACTGTGGTGAGGGTTGTGCTTGTTCTGGGCAGGTCTCAATAGCCGCTGCCTGGGGACCTGAAACAGCAAAAACAGAGGCAACCACGCTTACCTGGGCTGTGTGTGCTCCCCTCTGACTTCAGATGCCTCCAGCACAGACGGCTGTGTCTGTTTTAATCACTTTACAGTCACAGAGAGAAGCAGACATTTCCAGGGCCTGACCCACCTGACCTGCTTTAGAAACGTGCCTCAGGATGAGACAAACCGTATCCTAGAAGGACCTTTTCCCCTCCTGTGTCTCTGAAGGCAATTCAGGTGCTTAGGTCAGATGCAAATGCCTGCTCTGGAGACAGGTGACACCCACCCAGGATCCCTGTGATCAGCAGCTACAGACAAACTAGAAAACTAAACAGTGCTAAACTCGAGCCAACAGTCACCATCTACCTCTGACCACACAATTAAATTCTCTTAGCTCTAAACAAGTGTGGCTACTTTTAAAATACTTGCTAAGGTGGTCTTTGCTTAAATCTTGTCCCTAACTAGGAGATCTTTGAGTCTATGCAGGAACTAAGAAATTTGCCCAGAGTTTAAGATTCACCCCCTTGCAGAAATATTCATTCTATGGAGTTTTCTCTCAGTGAGGGACTAAAAAGAGGCTTGGAGTGATTCATTTCAGCCTTGAGAAGAGGAGGTTCTGGGGGAATCTTGTACATCTACACAGTAGCAAAGAATAAGTTATACAATCATGGAATCACGGAATGGTTTGGGTTGGGAGTGACCTCAAAGATCATCCAGTTCCAAATAAGACAGAGCTGGACTCTTCTCAGAGGTATCTGGTGGCATGGTGTGGCTGGAGGCAATGGACATAAACTAAAATACAGAAAATTCTGCTTAAATTTAGAAACCCCCTTTTTACTATCAGGATGACCAAGCACTGTAACAGGTTGCCTAGAGAGGTTGTGGAGTCTCTATCCTAGGAGATATTTAAACCCCAGCTGGACATGGTCCTGGGAAACTCCTTCTGGCTGATCCCTTGCTCTGAGAAGGAAAGTCATCCTAGATGATTTCCAGAAGTCCATTTCCACCTCAGACTCTAATTTTGTGCTTTTGTTCTGGTGTAACAAATGGAATCCAAGCCCGTAATGCTGTCCTTGAGCTACTGTGCTGAAGGACTGTCACATCTGGAGGAGGTCAGCTTCACAGGAGATATTGTTTTGGCCAAGCAGATGTGCAAATAAGTTAATTAGATCAGTGCTCAAGGGATGTACCCGAAACACCGTTCCAGTCCCATCACCCAGGAGTGCTTAAATACTTTTTACCCAATTAAACAGATTTGATGAAAGCTGCAGTCCAGGTGTCTCCATGGTGTATTCACTAAGGCACCTTGTTAAAGCTGGTTACATCCCTTTTGTGACTTCAAGAGAGAGATCTGGATCCAGGAACTCAACATCCTAAATGTATGTTGGAGAAAATAGAACAATATCCATGTCATCTCTAATTTTTAATAGAAGCTCTTGAGTTTCATTGAAAAATATTTAAAAAGAAATGTAAACTTTTAAAAATTAGATTTTTGAAGGGAGGGGGAAGGAAAAAGGAAATTCAGCGTTAGATTGACTTGATACAAGTCTTTTTTATTTTTCCCCTCTTCATTAGATGGCAAAGCTGAAAAATCAGAATTAAAAAGAGATGCACTCCTGAATCTTAAACTTGTGCCTTGTCTATTGTGATATAGTATGGACAAATTTGGTGTGGCTGCTGCTGCTATTCATATTCTTCCTCTTCTGTCTGACAGTTCTGGGGACAGTTTTCAGCAGTGTTAGATCTACTTTTGGAAAAAACCAAACAACCCAAAGTAATAGAATGCAGCTCATCTTCTTACTCATCTTCTCCTCAGGCTTCTGATGCACCCACAGGTTCTAAAGAAAGTTTCACTCTCAATAACTGAAAATCACCCTTCTAAACATTATGCAAAATAATAATAACGGTAATACAACACTGATGATGATAATGATAACAATAACAGGAAGAAGAAGAAACTCAATGTTTTATACCTACAATTTGGTATTTAGGAAAAAGGATGTTTTCTGTTAGGCCATTGCTTGTTAAAAAAAATGGAAAGAGAGGTCTAAATAACCACCCTGAATAACTCTTACAGTTTTAACTAGAGCTAAAGAAAACCCTTCTCTGCGATGGACACAGAGGCTGTCTTAGAATTAAGACATTCTGAAGTGAATTGGGGAAAGGGAGTGTATTGTGCATTTAAAATCATAATATTCATAAAATTCAAAGCTTGGACTTGACGATATTGGCGGTATTTTTCAACCTTAATGTTTCTGTTTCTATCCTATCATCTGTCCACGAACACGAGGGATTCAAAGAATAGTGATGAGGCAGAATTACATTTAGCAATGGGAAAGAAAAGCAGGAGATTCGTGTGGAAGCACTTTGGTATCAAAGCAATGGCCACTGTTGGCAGGAAGAGCAGATAACTGTTAGATTTTGCAGGAGATTCCTTGACAGCTGAGGTCACCAAACTACCCAGGTAAAAGGAAGCATCTGAGAGCGTTTGGGATTTGCCAGCACCAGGAGAAGGAACGTGCAGTTTAAAAATACTGCCCCTCAATGGGAGAAAATGTGTTTCTATTAAGGGACCAGAATTGTGCTACGCCTGTTGGAATTTTTGCTTGTGCACAGGAATTTAGCTCCAGGTTCATGTCTGTCACTAAAATTGACAACTGCCTATGGCTCTCTACAATTGAAACGTAGATCTTAAATTTCACATCATTATCCAAATAAAATATATCTGCCAAGGGGGACTGGTATTACACAGTTAGAGAACTGTGATACCAGTTGTCTGATTAACATATTGAGAGGAATATAAGAATTTCTCACCTATTTTCCAGAGGGAGACTAACTGGGGAGCTTGTGGTAAAGAGACTAATTGAACATCCTCCCTCTGCTAAGTACAGAGATGCCCAGAAATATGTCTTCTCTATGCAAGCAGATTTTCCCTCTGCATATTCCATTTGCTTTTTAGGACAGTAAAGAGCAAAATCATTAAATCTTTTTTTTTTTTTTTTTACCTCTTTTACAAAAAAGAGTTAGCCAAATTTTCATGTTGAAAAGTCTATGAAATTTTCATAGAAAGGTTTCTTATGACTGTATTAAATTGCAAAGAGACTGTGTCTTACACAGAGAAGTTACTTTTTGGAAAGAGCAATTTCTTTTTCAATAGATATCAGTGAAGTGGAGATCAGAGAAAACCTGGTCAAGCTTCATTCAGACCCTGAAATATTAATAACTGAGACAGCTGTGAATTTACACATTACAAGCAAAGTCCAGTTCAGAACTGGATCCACACTTCCTGTGTGACTGAGGTCAGGATTTTGGACCAGTTCATCAAAGCAGCTGGTCATGGAGGATGCTCTGAACCAAACCCGCCTTGAAGTTCTTTCAGGGTTTGTGTCTGAAGTGCTCGTGACATATCAGAGAGATCCACTTTCATCTCTTCTGTTCTACCAGGATTTAAGAAACACAGAACTGGGTCTGAGGACCCAGACACAGAGCAGAGTGTTGCTGTAAGTCAGCTGAGTCACAGTAAGAGTTTCTGTGCACATTCCTAGCCCGTGACATATGTGAGCTAATGAGAATCATGCTACCTTCTAGTGAAATAAGTTTAAGCTGGCACAAATTACCTGCACAATTGCCACAGATGAAAAACATGCCCACAGACTGTTGACACCAGTAAGTTGATGTATCATCTCCTGTATCTCACCCTGAAGCCAGATGGACCCATTCCAGGTTTATTCTACTTTGGACAGTGAATAGAATTTGACCCATACCCAGGCCTGGGCAGGTATAGCTCTTCTACTTGCAGCCTCCTAAGAAGTAGAGGCTGCCACAAAAAGACTGCAGCCAGCAGGTTAAAAGAAGGGATTATTTCCCACTCTTTGGCTTTCATGAATAGTCTGAATATTCTGTTTTCAGGCATCTGAATAGTCTGCCCAGTTCTGTGATTCTTTGTGGAAGAGAGAGATTAAAAACTGGAGAAAATCCAAGAAGGGCAGCTAAGGCAGTTACAGAGCTGCAACGTGCAAAGATGTGTGGAAAGATGTGGAGGGAACTGTGTTTAGCTTGAGAACAGAAAGCTAAATAGGGCTCTAATTGGTTTGCTTTCAACTACCTAAGGTGGAGGTTTTGAGAAATTAAGTCTTATTTCTTTTTACTTGGAGGTGTTAGGATCCTCCTTCTTGTCCTTTTGTTTTCTAATAGTCCTCAGGAACCTTCCACAATGGCTGTCACCTTTCAAAGATAAATCAAAATATCCTTGAAATTACCTTGTCCAGATACTTCTGCACTCACAGGCGCTTCCCATCAGATCCTATTACACGTGTATGTTCAAGTTGTTTAAATATTCCTTAACCTGATCCTCCTCCACTGAAGGTGAGTCTTCCCTGCTTTGGAATTTCCCTCTGATCTTAGGACCCTGAAATTCATGGAGGGCACCTGACTAATAAATACAGATGAAGAAGGCATCAAATACTTCATTTTTTTCTACGTCCTTTGTCACCAGGTTCCCAACTCCATTCAACAGCACCCTGACCTTCTCCCTGGTCTTCCTTTTGCTGCACTGTAGAAGTTTTTCCTGTTTCACTTCCCATCACCTGTGAAATTCAGCTCCAGGGTTTGTTTTCTTTTTAATGTCCTTTTCCCTGCACTTGGACATTGTCACTTGTCCTAGGTCACCCCACCCTGCTTCCATCTCTTGCACTCTTTCTTTTGAGGTTTTTTGAACCTTCAATTTGAGTTTTGTTGGGAGCTCCTTGTTTATCCATTCAGCCCTTCTGTCACCTTTAGAATAGAATATTTTCAGTTGGAAGGGTCCTGTAGTGATCATCTAGTCCACCTGCCTGACCACATCAGGGATGACCAAAAGTTGAAAGCATATCAAAGGCACTGTCCAAACGCCTCTTAAACACTGACAGGCATTTGGCACCAGCAACCCCTCCAGGAAGCCTTGGCAGTGTTCGGCCACTCTCTAGATAAAGAAATGTCCAGTCTAAGACTACCCTGGTGCAGCTTTGAAGCATCCCCAGGTGTCCTATCACTGCATAGCAGGGACAAAAGCTCAGACAAAAGAAAAGGCACGATGATAATGTCTGATACTGTGCTGTGCCAGGCAGACTCAGTAATCCTTGGACAAGAAACACAGGAATGAAGTGGACAATCAAGGAACTAGTCTTGCTTTTGTGCATTGTTAAGGCTAATATCAGTCCACCGTGGCTCATTTACACTGCCTGGTTCTTAGAGGGATGTTATAAATTGGATCTGGTTCAGAGAAAAGATTTACAGTGGGATAATTAAGGGTCTCATTTTGTCTAATGGTCTGCAAAGAAGATTGCAAGAAGATTTTCCTTTAGAATCTGTGTTTCTTAAATAAAACATAAGGTATTAAGTAAACCTTTTATGTAACTGAGATTTTTGATAGTAGATGCCAAAGTTAGTCAAGCTAAAAAACAAGAAGAGAACACCAGTGCTTGTCATGGCCAAGACACGATACAAACATCAAAAAGGTGGCATGAATGCTTCCATTTTTGGTATTTTCATATAAACTAAGACTGGCTTACCAAGGATTGTGTTTTAGCCAGAAATGGATAATTGGCTCAAAACAGATGTTAATAGGTAAAACTTTATCACCTGTTTTACACAGAAAATTAGATTCAACAATCAAATGTGGGGTTTTTTTCTTTTCTGGCTATAAAAATATGTGATTGCTTCCAGAGTCAGAGCATTGCTTATTGAGGGGGTTTAATGTAGTTTGCAGAGGAAAAACATTAGAAAATGAGTAGCCACAAGAAAATCTGCTAATAGAGAATCTCCAATAAAGAGCTACTCCTGTCCTACAGGAGGTTGTAGTTTCTCTGGGAAAAGGAATGTCTTTTAATATATACCAAAGCAGAACCCACCACCAGTCTTTCTGAGACCTTGCAAAGGTTTAAAATAAACACAGTTCCTAATTTCTGGTGGTTTCAGAAGCCCCAGGCAGGCTCTTGTGTTGTTCTAAGTTGGTTATCTTCCATGGAGAGGTTGGACTCCAGGCACACCTTCCACACTTACAAGATTATGTGAACATTGTGCAGATTTGTGGGGGGAAAAAAAGGAGTTTGATGGTGTGGTGTATTCTGCACATTAATCTCAGAAAATATTCCTTTGTGGTTTCTATTGGTCATTCGGCTCTCTTTTTTTTTAGCCCTTATTAGAATAAAAAAAAGGAGTAATGGGAAAAGCAAAAAAAAAAAAAAGGTGAAGAGAGAAGATATTCTGTTATGTTGAGCCCCTTTTCATGATAATTTAATCTCAGAAAGAGTCACTTCCAGTCACAGGCACAGCAAATACTGAGTCACTACGAGATCTTGATTCACTGCCATTTATCATCTGCACCAGAAGGAGACAACTGTGGTTGGACACTCACAGTGTCAAAATGCTTAACAAATTATTCTGATCTTTTTAATCTCTTCAACAGCTTTTTTGGTCTTTCAACAGTTCATTCTATAGGGAAGAATCGGGAATTTTCTCATCTGTTGTAAAAGACAAATGATTTGAACCTGCAAATAATGTCAGACTTGGTGGAGACCTAGAGACTGTGACAAGCTGTTAATGTGCCAGTATTTGACATCTCCTTCTGGTCTTAGGGTACTTTATAACAGATTTGTTTGTTTGTTTGTTTTTATTTTTTTAACTATGGAATGGAATCACTGAATATGGGTTTGCAAATGACAATACAATTATATAGGTTTATACAGCAGAGATTCATAGGGTAACAAACACTTGTAGCAGTTGGGGGGGTGGAACTACATGGTCTTTAAGGTCTCTTCCAACCCAAACCATTCTGTGATTCTGTAATACAAATATCCATATCTTATAAAGAAATAAAAGACGTCCACTAAAATGTGAATTCTGTGCCACAGAGTGCCCAGGGCAACAGCAGGCCAAGACCAAAAAGTAAAGCTGAGCTTAATCTCATCTATTTTTAGTTATCTCTAATGCAGGTCTGACTTCTGCATGCATGAGTGAAACACCAGAGATTCTCACTGTACATAAAGGATTATGCAACTCTACCTCATGTGAAAATAAATAACTAAAATATATTTGGGATTTTTTTTTTTAACCACTATCTTGCAACCTCATGTGCTAGAATCTTCTTGATTATGTGCAGGGATGCAGCATAGCAGGAGGTGAAGACTAAAATATGTGTCTCCTGATTCATGGAAGAGCATCACAATATTCTGATCTGTGGATAAAATGGAAACTCAGAAACACCAGAATCAATGTTTATTAGTGTACAAAAGAGAAGCCCCTGGATCCTGCTATTATGGCACATTCCAGGAAAATAGGCAGCACCTCACTGTCCTTCCTGGCATCCCCTCAGAAGTTACTGGAGGATTATATGGCATTATGGCATGTACAGGTGAAAATTTCTCCATACCTTGAAGTCCCACCATTTTCAGCCTCAGGGATTATTTGTCTGAGGGTTTTTAGACCTGGTCAGGGAAAGATCAGGGTGGAGAAAAACTCCTTAGGAATGACATGATCATTATGCCACTCAGAGCAAATATCTTAGAAACGATTCACAGGGAGAATTCTGTTTGGCAAACACTGAATTTTTATTTCCTTCTTTTTTTTTCTTTATTTTCTTTTTTTTTTTTTTCTCTTTTAAGTAACCAGCAGCAGTGTGTGAATGGTGCTTTGCCCTATTTCTCTTCTGTAATCCAGTCTTTTGGAAGTTGGCTCCCATCGAAATGCCAGGGGAAAAGCATCCTACAACTCAGGATACTGCACTATATCACCTCTTACTTTAAAAAGAAAATTAATTTGCTGTTAGGAGCCAAACTGCTTATCCCAGCTAGAGGACAATTTCTCTTAAAAGTTTTTCCTCTAAGCCAGGTCCTCAGCTGGTATAAATCTGAGAAGTCTGTTTAAATTATTAGAGTTACACAGATTTACATGATCCAACTGCTTGATTTCAGCTAAACTGTTCCTGTCAGAAGGCAATTTTTGGTATAAGGTTATAAATCCTTGACCCCCACTGAGGTAAGTAGAGAAAAATCAAAACTGATCTTTTTTCTTTTTTCTTTTTTCTTTTTTCTTTTTTCTTTTTTTTAATTTAATGTAGCAGGAAGGAAAAAAAAAATAACAAGAATCAAATGGGACCTGCAATTAAATATATATAGTCCACAAGGAGGTTTACAAAAAGAAATGAGTGAGATGGATAGAAAGAGAAACAGAGCACATACTGAAACCCTGTGCCCTATTTGCTGAATGCAGCCTTTGTGAAGCCTGACAGATCAGAAGGAAACTGGAAGCTGCAGTGCTCTGTTTATCCAAAAATAAAATATTGCATAGGTCAAGCAAGCACAATGCAATTCTCCCTCCCTTTCACTGGATCTCAGCCTTGACCTGAAAAGCCAACTCTCTAATGTGCTGAAAGCCTTTCAGGTTCCCATTCCAGGCAGGGGCTGACAGCTTTCCTCAGCTGTGCCAGGAATAAGATAGATTTACAAAAATTAATCAAGATCCAATTTAGTGAGAGCTTGAAAACACGTGTAACTCCTTTTACCCTCAAAACTAGGCACTCACTTATACAAGTTAATAAATTAGTGTGACTCAAAAAACCCACTATCCCAAACGGAGGGAAATCCTGTGGGAGAAACTTTCCGGTTACACTATGCACAAAATGTACCCAAAATTAATTTGAATCAGTTTTATCCTCTCTTGTCCTTTTTATTCTTCCATAAAAATTGGTAAAAATACTCCTTCAGCAGTGGGGAAAAAAATTAAACTGAAGTTTAAAGTTTCTGACAATCAGCACAGTCCTCACTTTTATCAAGACAGATACACACACATACATATTTAGTAAAAAGGAGCAAATAACAGAGAAAAACTGGGTCATTTTAAACTCATAACAAATTTCCAAGTAATTTATAACCTTCTGATGGCAAAAAAAAAATAAAAATCATGTCTCAGGAAACCTTGATGGGACCATCTCACTCATTTCCCTTAGACATGTTTACAGTTATCTTGCCAGAACATATGGTTATTCATTCATTCTTGTCTGATCAAACTCAGTTCCAATCTGACCTTTGGAATAACAGGATAATATCCCTTTCATTCGGGACTGTAAAATCCCTGATCCCTCAGCAAACTGGAAAGCAGGAGAATACTACCTACAGGTGAATCTCAAAAGTTTCACAACTTCCTCTGGGTAAATCTTCAAAGATACATGATTCATCAGAAAATCAGGTGCAAACCCACCAGTGAGTTCAATAGTGCCAACAAAACTATCAGTGCAGGGACTAAATGTGGAAAAGGGACATGGCTGACATTATCCCAACTATCCTGATGGTTCTCTTGGATTTGAAAACTGGTCCATGGAGTTTCCAATGAGCTATGACCTGGAGAAAAGGAAGCTCAGGGGGGACCTTTATAACTCTCTACATTTGCCTGAAAGGAGGTTGTAACCAGGTGGGGGTCAGACTCTTCTCCCAAGTTACAAGTGACAAAACAAGAGGAAGTGGCCTCAACTCCATGGGAGGTTTAGATCAGATATTTGGAAAAATTTCTGCACCAAAAGGTTTGTCAAGCCTTGGAAGGGGTTGCCCAGGGAAGTGGTGTAGTCACCATCCCTGTAAGGATTTAAAAGATGTGTACATGTGGCACTTGGGGACACGGTTTAGTGGTGGGCTTGGCAGCACTGGGTTAACACTTGGACCAGATTTTAAACACATTTCCAACCTAAACAATTCTATGAGTCTATAATTCTATGAAAGGCCCTGAGGTCCTTACTAGTCTGTTGTACTTGTGTATCTGCTGTTCTAATTTGGACATGAAACGAGTCTGAAAAACATAACGTACATGAAAATAACAAAGATAAATTAGTTGCATTTGTCTTATATTGTACTTTATTTAAGAATAAAAGCAAAAGAGGGAGGGCTGTTGCAAGCACTTTCCAAAATTTGTTTGGTTTTCTTTAAAAAGAAGTTATTTTTCCACTAGGCAAATCTTGAATATCCTCACAGAGACCCAAAAAAAAAACCCAAAGCCTAAACCTAAAATTTAAACTAAGGCAAAAAACCTAATAATATCTTGGTGGTTGTAGTTTATTTACATGGAATTTCCCTTTTCTCTTTGGTAATGTGGGTGGAACATCCAATGACTGCTATGACTCTGGGATATATTTGCACCTTCTTAATCTGTTGGTGTTTTACAACAGACTATTGAAGTGTAGAATCATAGAATCACATGGTTTGGGTTAGAAGAGACCTTAAATCCCACCTAGTTCCGGGCTCTTGCTTTGGTCAGGGGCACCTTCCACTAGACTCCAAAACTGGAGTAAAGCTGGAGAGAAGCTGAGACAAAGCACAACAACTGGGACAGTGTGTGCTGTACCTGATTTCCCCACATTAGGATTCTGGAGCAGGATTTAGGAGAGTCTAAACCCATTCATGGTGGTCCTACAACCCTTCCCTCCTCTCCATTTCTCATTTCTTACTCATTTACCCTCCAGCAGGAGACACGGGGACAGCAGCACTGGTGAATAAGAGAAGACCTGCAGAAGCTACAAGCCTTTGAGGAAACTGAGAAACATCAGTTACAAAATCCAATGCTACTTTTTTTCCTGGGAAGATGTTCATACTGCTTTGACTTTTCCTGTCATTCTATTGAAGTCAAGGTTGACAAAATGAAAAAGAAGGTAAGGAAAATAGGGAAATAGTATTAAGAGCAAATGATTGCCAGGCATAACTCCTTATGCTACCACTGCATCCATATCTGTATCCATATAATTAAATGTTGATACCTGGATCCAGAGGCAGTCACTGAGACACAAAACTCTTCCACTGGAAAGCAAACAGGGACAGAGTATTAATGCAGGATGATGGATGCAGTGTCCAAGGGGCCAGGTGTTTACCAAAGCTGCCACTGCTTTTTTCCAGAGAAAGCTCCAGGTTTGGAGCTGCAGTTAAAAACTTGCTCAGTGATTGGAAAGAGTGGAAAACTTCGTGGGTACTGGTGTTGGGCATGGGGAAAGCTGGGCTCAGGGTGCACAAGCAGCCTTGTCCTCAGGATTTCCAAAGTCTGTGTTAAACAGTGAACCCGTAGAAACATACCAGTGTTCAAGCACCTTCCCAAGGTACAGTTGGACTCGATGATCTTAGAGGTCTTTTTCAACTCTAACAATTTTATGATTCTGTAAACACATTTCTGTTAATCATTGCAGGAATAAAAACAGGGACAAAATGAGGGAAACCTGAAGAACATAAACTCTCAGTTTATTTTCTCTCCAGAGTGTCCCAGCTGCAGATTTTCTCTTTCTTTGGACAGGAGCTGCCTGACTCCCTGCATTGTTGGCTTTTAAAAACCATTAACAACTCCAGTGTCCAAAACACTCATTTAAATGCTCAAATTAATTACCATAAAATATCAGCTTAACATCTCTGTGGGTGCCTGATCTTCCACAGATAAGAGTTTTCCTCCTCGAGCTTGTGAATACGAAACTTGCACCCTGCAGCCGTGGAGAGCAGCCCAGAGGCAGCTCTGCAACGGGGCAAAAGAACCATCCTTTGTTCCACAGACACTTAAAATGAGAATAATGAATCTTTTGGTTTATATTTTTGTCTTAAGGTAAGTAGACAGAGATTACAAAGCAAGAAGGCAGAGCTAGCAAAACTCCGTGAGTGAATAAAATGAATATTTTATATTAAAAAAATAATCAATTAAAAAAAAAAATGTTAATACTTTGAATGAGGAATTCTAAGATCTCTTTAACATCTTCCATCACCCCAGAGATCAAAATGCGGGGATATGCACCCCTGCACAAAGGCTGGAAACTCTTTGGATCTGATCCTGTTCCTAATGACGGGAGTCTCTCTCCTCTGACCGGCGCGGGATGGGGCCCTTTCATTATCTTCCAACCCGCCGATAATTAGCAACTTTCGCAACAATCCTGTCAGATGAGCAGCCCGAGGACGGGAAAGGAATCTATTATGCGGCCAGAGCCTTCTGTCTGCCCGATCTTTTAAGCAGATTGAAGTGGGGCGGCCGTCGCGCACAAGCGCCCCAGGTAAAGCCGGCGCGGGGCTCCTGGGGGTTATCAACCCGGCCAGGGCTTTCAGGCAGAGCAAAGCCTTCCGCCGGGAAAGGTCCTCCCAAGTGCTGGCACCGCATCTCCAGGATTATCCTTCCCCCCCTCGCCAGCACCGACATATCATCTGGCTCTAAACTTCAGCGCCTCTGGCAAAGTATATACTCAAAATGCCGCTCCCTCCCCCGCCCGCTCCTCCCCATCCCTCCTTATCCTTTAGTCCCGTCTTTCCCCCTGTTCCCGAGCAGCCACGGGCTGCGGCCGGCACCGCTGCCAAGCACCGGGCTGGATTAGCTGCGAGCCAATAGCTGGGGGTCAGGATTAAGAGGCCAGCATGCACTTTAATACAAGCTGCCTATAATTAATGGCATTATTAATAGCTTGACTGAAAAATTCATTAAAAAATCCATTAAAAATAAATACCCTTTTACAAAAGGCATTGCCTTGGGTAAGAAAAACAGAAAAAAAGATAAAGGAAAATTGATTGGTGGTTTTCAGTTTGCAGAAAGACAGACCATAGTTCAAGCTGATTAAAATTGAACATTTTAGATTAAGCACCCTTGCCAAAATATTCTCTGTAGTTACCCAATATGAAAATATTATGAGATGTCACATTTTACATTTTTTATATGTGAAGGTTTCAGCATGAGGCACATCCACCATGTGCACGTGCACTCAGATGTGCCCACGTACATGTGCCCACGCTCAGACTTACAGGTAACTTCTTTCCCAAGATATTTTCTCTCCCTCAGGAGCATCAGGACTCCTCCTGCATCAGAGGTGAACTGTAAGAGATAAACTCTGAGACTCTACTGCAGAGAGTATTTTCAAATGCTGCAGAGCTCCCTGCCAGCACGTATCTTCACCTCCCTTTCCAGACCTAATTGTTGCATCCAAAAAGAAAAAAGGAAGGAAAAAAAAACCACCACAGACATAAAATGTGTGTCCTTTTGTTTCAGGTGTGTGTTTCTTTCCAGATTTCACTTCCCAGTGCTCATCAGCTTTCTGAGTATGCAGACCAGGGAATTAAAAAAACAGCTAAAACTGATTCTCATATTATACTAAGGCCTCCTGATGCCTCTCTAGTAGTGCAAAAAGCCAGTAAGAGTGAGCAAAAGGATAATTTACCCCTTTTTTTAGTCCCTTTTACACTGCCTGAGTGGTGTAGAGCAGATTCACACTTGGGACTTTGAACTTTGCTTCCAAACCCTCCTTCTCCAAAATGAATCCTGTGAATTTATGGGCAAGATGACAAAATAACAGCAATCCTGCATTATTTTTTCTTACCTTCAGCATTGAAACTGGAAATCCTGCCAAAGCAGACTCTGATTTATGACTCACAGGTGAAGACCGTGCTTGGACACCAACATGGGACATTTCTAAACCACCAGCTTCTGTCTTATAACCCCCATGTTATTTCATAGAGTCATAGAATGGTTTGGGTTGGAAGGGACCTTAAAGACCTCATTCCAAGCCCCCTGCCATGAGGGGGTTGCTCAAAGACCAAGTTTCTGAAAACACCATCCAACCTGGCCTTGAACACTTCCAGAGATGGGGAATTTAGTGTGTTTTAAAAAGCAGGATAATATGTGAAGGATTATACCAGACTTAGTGCCTAAATAGTGATTGACAGCCACCAAAAGCAGATGCTTGAGTGAAAAAGCTCTGACAGAACAATCCCCTAATCCCCAAGAACCACAGCTTTGTTTAAAGTAGCCAAATCATCACGAGATAGAGCAGGATCCCCTTTCCCTCTCCCTAAACAGGAGCTGCTTAAGGATGTAAAATCCAGTTATGGCTTCTTCTGCCAGCTTTGCTGCTGCTCCCAGCATCCCTGCTCCTCAGTTGGCACCACCTCTGCCAGCCCATAACACAAAAAGTTCACTTTCCATCACTGTTACGCTGAAGACACAGAGGGTGACTCATGACTTAGTGTCTCGCTTGCTGTTACCATCTATTGGACATCCAGGGTGGAGTATCACTGAACTCTCTCACACTTCATCCCAGGAAAGCAGAAATATTACTCCTTGGCTCCACATTCCTTCTTGGCTCCTCGTGTTGCCAGCTGTTACGTTTAATGGCCATCAAACTGTTTGTGCCTCGGAATTAAAAGTCTCCTGGAGGCTATGTTAGATCCCGCCTTTCCTCTGGAGAAACACAGCGATTCCATACTCCGATCGCCCCTGCGCTGTCTAATGAGTATGGTAAAGTTGTTTTCGAGGCTGCAGAGCTGGTTTTTTGCCCTTAACTACGTGTAACAAGCAGTAAAAATTTCTCTCCAGGACCAAACTTTCCCAGAAGATATTGTAACAGATAAATGCTGCAAGATCCCATAACCGGGCCAGTGGTTGTTGTTGAGTCACTCCGGTTCTTTGATCAGTGCTGTTATTTTACACTGCTGGAGAACAGCAAAAAACCTGCCTCCCCCTAATTATATTTTTAAAATTAGGTGTTAAAACATTAGCTGAAACGTCTCAGAACTGGGTGCTCAGGACCTATGGACACAGAATTCACCTCAAGCAAAAAAAGTCACAAAATGGAATACATCCTGTGTTTTCAGATCTGCATAATTTACAGATGTGTAATCACAAGGCTATTTAAAAAAATTTTCATTAAAAAAAAAGAGGAAACCTGCTGAATCTAAATTTTTTATAGGAATGAATCTATTTATTTGAAAAACTTTTTTTTCCAAAATCAAAAAATGCTCATCCAATTTAAAACTACCAACATTAAGCTTTTCATGTTCAATTTTCAGTTTTCACTTCATAACTTCCAGTGAACTAAAACAGATTTTCTCCTATAATTTTTTGTCTAAATATTGGAAACTAATCTGTAGTTTAGAATTTTCATCCTTGTTTTTAAGCACAGAATATTTTGAACAGCTACCTGTCATCATCTGCTATCATATGTGGGTTCCTTTAACATGTTGGTCTCAGGTCATTCAGGATGTGAATTTAACCCATGGACAAAATTTTCCTCTGCCACAAATCAGCACAAATCCTGCTCATTCCCAGTAGAAGGTGATCAAGCTGATTTTGGTTAGATAGTACAATCTAAGCAAATTATTTCTGTTCTCAGTGAGGTACAACCACCTCTAGTGGTAGAAATCAGCCACCTGTTAAAAGTACTTTGTAATTTAAGGAAAAAGGTAATATAGCACTTGGCAAAAGGATACCAGGAAAAAATCCTTCCCTGTAAGGGTGGTGAGGGCCTGGCACAGGTTGCCCAGAGAAGCTGTGGCTGCCCCATCCCTGCAAGTGTCCAAGGCCATGTCAGACAGGGCTTGGAGCAACATGGGGTAGTGGAAGGTGTCCCTGGCCTTGGCAGGAGGGTTAAAATGGGATGAGTTTTAAGGTCCCTTCCAACTTAAACCATTCCAAGATTCTATGACAGTGCTAATTGAAAGCTCTCTCTGTATACTGACATCAATCAAAATTTGACAGTTATTCTTCTGTCATAAAAAGGGGTACTGGACGTTTTCTAAACCAAGAGTTGCAGAGGTGATCATCTCCCTAAAAACTATGCTTCAAAAATCACGAGCTCCTGGTTCATTACCAGCACATGGAGCAGAGTGTCTCCACTGAGACATTCCTACACTGATCTATTCTCCTCTGTCATCCCAGGCCCCCTGTGCTCCCGGGTTCCAGGCACATTTGGAACTAACTCTGGTACCTCTGAGTGATGTTGCAGGTCTTCTGGAATCCCCCCATAATTCTTTCATTCATCCTGGAGACCTCATTTTATCAGACATTAGGAGCGAGATCCATTTGATGGAATGGAGATAATTTCAATTTATATTTCTGTACCAAGATCAGCCGCATTAAGTCCTCTCCACAGTCAAAATGGGAAAACATATTCCAGAATTGTCAATTTTCTCATACTGAAATAGATTTCTAAAATTTAAATTACCTTTTGAAGGTGGCTATTCTTAGCCATTAAATATAGTAAGATTTTAGAGTAATTAGCTCCAATCAGCCATGTGTAATGTCACATCTCAAAGTTAAATGAAATTAATTGAACCTCACCTAAAAAAAAAAAAATAATATGTATTGTGAGAATGATTCTGCAGTGTGATTTAACAGTAGATTGCATGGAGAAAAAAATATATTACATATATTATATTTTTAGAGAGATATTTTTATAAACTGTAACAAATTATTGACAGAAATTAAATCTTGTTGGAAAATTGGCACTGTATTTGCCTTGAGTTTTGGGTTGTGTGATTGATATTAGGAGTGTAACACAGGTGCCTAAATAGAGGCTATAAGTTCTGGTAGCGGTCCAGTAAAGCATCTGTAACAACTGCACAGGAACAGAAGATTTGATGAGAGTATAAAAAACAGGTGGAACACCCTGACACAAAGGTGTCGAAGCATCTAAATATCCTAATTCAGTTAGAAGCTATTTAAAAAAAAATTGCTTTAACTCTGAAAGAAGTGAGATTCAGACAACAAAAACAAGTGGGCAGAATTCCAGGTTTGGGTGACTATGGTATCCAACACACCCCAGGCTGTGGGAGTCTAAAGAGTGATCATCTCACAGAAGGTACCACTCAAATTAGCCTTTTTGGCAAAGGGATACAACATATAAGCAACCTAAGGTGAAGCATTTGCTTCATTGCTGTTATAACCCGAGGGCACAGTGCAATAAAGAGAGTGTAGCTGTGAAAAGCGTTAGGTACCGGAAGAGATCTCTGCTGATAGTGAGGAGAGCAAATAAAATCCAAGTTTCAAGAAAGGATTTGAAAAGTTTTCAGGAGAGGTTACCTCTCATGGCTAATCTCCACTGCAACAGTCTGATCACGACAGCCAGGAAACTTTTCTCAGGTCTGTTTCCGTAGTCTGAGGTTTTGAAACAACATCTTGGAATAAAAGAGAGAAACTTGATGTCTTCCTTTTTTTTTTTTTTTTTTTGCACAAAGAAATGATTTGATAAGGATCTGTGAGCTCATAGCAAGGGAAATGGGCCATGTTTCACCTACAACAAAGAAGAAAAGCAAAATAAAAATTATACCTGTGGAGATTGTTACCTACAAAGACTGAACAAAGTGAGACTTAGCAAAATTAAGCCAATGGGTGGAGCACCTGCTAAACTGAATTTTGGCTCAAGCTCTTTTCTTTTCATTACTTTATCAGCCAGTTTCTGGCTAAGCACATCTCCAAGTAGAGTTCCCTCCGAACAAACTGGTGCTCATTTCTCTCTCTGATGCTTCAGAGAGGAAGCACGACCAGCAGAAAGAAGCTGGAGAAAAGGGATCTGTTACAAGTCAGGGGAGAGAGTCAAGCTATGCAGCTCAGCTGCTTTTTCCAGACCTACAGTAACCCTTGACTGATCACAAAATAGAATTAACCCATGCTGCTACAGAGAACACAACCTGGAAAAAGGATGTTCTTTCGTCCTTTATACTGCAGAAATCACTGAAAGAAATTCTGCAGCCTCTATAATGGACAGGCTGGTAAAGGACATGGGATGTGTCTTGTCTCTTCTGACTATAAACTTTCATAAAATCTATTATTCACCTCTTGTTCTCTCTGATCAAGGTCTACTTGATCACACATGAACTAAGTAGGGGAGTTCTAGATTGAATATTAGGAAAAATTCCTTCACTGGAAGGGTGGTCAGGCATTGCAAGACTGCCCAGGGAAGCAGTGGAAGCACCAGCCCTGGCAGTGTTCAAAAAGGTGTAGGTGTGTTTAGGGACATGGGTTGCTGATGGACCTGCTAGTGCTGGGTTAATGGTTGGACTTGGTGATCTTAGAGGTCTTTTCCAACCAAAATGATTCTGTGATTCTATAAAATCACCCTAATCAACAAAGCCTCAGAGTAGATTTCAGTCTGGCTGTTTTTAAGGTGATTTTTCTCAAGATTCAGTATTATGCCCCAAATAAATTCTCTCATTTTTTTTAAAGAAGAAAGAAGAAACTTATCGACTGATCTTAACACTAAATTTGACTCTGATGGGACCATTTCATTCCAATCATCTCTTCTGGTTAGTTTATATTTGAATACTAAAAATACTTTTTTATCTTTTTTTCTTTCTTTCTTTTTTTTTTTTTTGTAATCTAGAAATCAAAATGCCCCTCCAAAGCTAAATTTTTTGTTTCTTTGAAAATATCAAAATAAAATATACCTTCACTGATATAATTACTGACTTACATGTCTATTAATAAATTACATCACTGGACACCAAAATGAGCATTTTCAGGCTCCTGTTTGCCACAGAAAGTTCTGGTTAGCGTCTGCTATCACTGCTCACTGGAAGGTAAATGATGAGTTCAAAGTTTTAAGCAACTTTCCAGATGTGTACCAGTTTATAAAGATCTTTTTATCCCTTGTTCTCCACTCCAGGCAACTGTGATATGCACGTCCCTTCCCTCATCAGGAAAAACCATTATCAGACTGAGGCATTAAATAATTTTTGAACTAGAAGCCAACTTTGTTCCCACTTCCTCCTCCAGTGAGTACATTTTGTGTCCTGCCCTCACCAGGACACACCTCAGTGTTTGAGAAACATCACACTAAACCCAAGTGCACATCAACTCCTTCTCCTGGAGGACTCCAAGCCTGGAGATTTAATGAACAGGGTGGGGACTCTCACAACGTTACCCAGTGGCTAAATAATCCACTCTCAGTTTGTGCACACAAATTTGATACTTTTCCAGCATCAGATAGAGTCTCAAAAGGATTTCTTTTATCTTTGGCCTTGTTCAAACAAGATGTCTGGGTGGTAATACTTCCTTTCTCTCTCAGCCCACAGAGTCTGAACAATAACACACTTCACACGGGCTCATAGAACTGAGATAACAGTGTCATAACCGAGCCAAAATGCTGGAAATCACAGATATCAGCAAGAGAAACACCAGTTCATTGAAACTTTTCCTTTGCCAATGCAATGAGTACAACTGGGATTGTACTGCCCTAAGTCTCTGCAAAACCGTGTAGAGATCACAGGCAGGTTTTTCTTTCTGGCAAGTGGTTCTCAATAATTTTTATGATTACCAGTTTTATTTTCTCCAAGAAAGCTACTGTTCCCATGTACTGACAACAGGGGTGATTGACTAACCCGAACTCTATAATTCTGGAAGTCTAAAACTCCCATTAACTGGGAATTATTGAACATTGTAGTTCTCCAATTAAACACTATTTCAACTCTTCAGCCTCACTTGCTATCCTAGTGCATCCCAAGCAACTTTTCCTTCAGTTCCTAAATACTCATTGTTCAAGCCTTGACAGTTACTCTCTTCAGATATTTGCATACCATTATTATGTTAACCATCTATGAGCAAAGCTATATTTATTCTACCCTTGTACTCATTCCTAATAATACCACCCTTCCCACCTTTGATCTCCTCCTTCTTCTTGAAATAATTCTTGCATGTTGTCAGCACCTTTTTATTTTGATGATGTCAACAATAAAAGCTTATCCCAGGTGAACTTACCAGAACTGATCTAGAGGTTCTGCTTTCCCGAACTGGGATATAACATGATCCTGAATGCAAAAGTTTAGGATTGTGTCAGAGTCCCTTACCTTTTCAGCCTTCCAGCCCAAAACTACACTAGTTTGCAAAATAGAGAATCTTCTGCAAAGGGCAATTGAAGTGAGACAAAGTTGCTCAGGGCTGGGATTAAATCCCTGAATCCTGAGCCCCTCCTCACTCAGATGGTTTTCCTGCCTGTTGGGCTGTTTTCTGTGTAGGTGGTGGCTCTGTGAATTGCGGAAATGTGAAGTTTCTTTTTCCTTTCAGTACTTAGAAGAAGCTTACAAATAAGGTGGAGTGGGACTTCTTACACTGGCAGATAGTGACAGAAGAAGCAGAAGTGATTCTAAACTAAAAGAGAAGAGATTTAGCTGAGATATTAAGAAGAAATTCTCCCCTGTGAGGGTGGTGAGGGCCTGGCACAGGTTGCCCAGAGAAGCTGTGGCTGCCCCATCCCTGCAAGTGTTCCAGGCTAGGTTGGATGGGTCTTGGAGGAACCTGGGATAGTGGAAGGCATCCCTGCCCATGGCAGGGGGATGGAAACTAGATGGTTTTTAGGATCCCTTGCAACACAAACCATTCCATGATTCTATGATTACACAAAAAGAAATGCAAGGAAAAAAAAAAAAAAAGAGGTTAAGGCTATTTAGAGAGGAAAGGATTAATTTAATCTGGTGGTTTTGGCAGAAATGCCCTTTGTGTTAAGACTTTAGCTAAAACTAGGAAATGACAATCATGACAATGCCTTATTCTTCTATTACACAATATTGGTCATTAACAGGACACCTTTTCCCTTTGCAGCTTGGCCTTTGGATATTGAGGATTCCTATATGGTTAAGGCACATTTGTGGCATTTCTAATTAGAACAACAGAAATTTAACTAAATGCAAATTATTTCCACAAGTAAGAACATTTTTATTTTTTAGATGAATATTCCTCTCAGCTGTCTGCCCAACCACTTTGTAGTCTGCTCTCTTCAGGCCTCCATCAGCAACTGAGAGACATTAGTGTAGCTGCATGTGTGCTACTCTGTATGCAAAAGATATCTATGAGTATTAACTAAATTTGCAAGAGGAATTAGGATCAGTAATAAATGCTTTAGCAAAGAGGCTTTTGGGAATAAAAAATATATCTTCAGGCAAAATTCTCATAAACTAGACATCATCTTTGATTTACAGTTTATAGTATTTTCTTCCCTGCGTCCAATGTTCCCAGCTTCAGTGCTCCTGTGCTGCTTGGTGTGATTGACTGTGTAGGGGAGGAGGGCAGTTCTGTAGGCTAAAGTTAAGTCAATGCAATCGTGAACTTAGGAAAATAAAGAACATCTTAAGCTTCAGTTTATTCTATCCAGGTCACTGAGGCTGAAATCCATTGGATTCACTCACTGCTGAGGAGCTTTCAGGTCTTAATACACAAATACTGTGTTAACAATAACAGATCCAGTGACAGAACCCAGTCATTTGGTTGAAAGAGCAAAATGTGACCATGTTTACATTGAGGAGGCAAAGAAGAAGGTTTCTGGGATGTTCCCCTCCCATTCCACATGGGAGTTTGTCTCGGGCTCAGTGGGAGTTTTATCTCAGGAACAATTTTGAGACCTCTCCTGAAGTTGTTGTCTACCTGCACTTCCATAGATTCACGATGCATGAGGCCAGAAGGGACCATTAGAATTCTCTTGCCTGACCTCCTGCATAATAAGCTGATTATTATGGTCTCCTCTGTCTTTAAAGTCCTTAGATCTCATTGTCCCTTGTCTTTTGAAGAATTGTCTCCACCAGGATTTTTTTCTTTTCTTTTTTTTTTTTTCCAGTTTTAAACAACCTTATTAATGGAGCTTCCACCAGTGACAGGTTCTTTAAAAGTCACTTTAAAACTATTTTTCTCCCTCTGATAGTCAACCTTTATGATCCTTTAATTAATTTAATTCCATTGCTTGTGGCAATGTCCACACCCTAAATAATTCTTCACCCTCTTTGGCATTTAAACCCCTCAAATGACTGTAGGCAATTTTTCAGTTTCTTTTTAGTAATTTCTTAGCTAAGTTACATGGATATTAGTTTTTCAGATCTATCCTTGTAAGACAGTCCTTCCCAGCATCTTCAGTAATGTCTTAGCCTTGTTCTTCACTAACATGCTGGAAGAGCTCCAAGTTCTCTTCCCACATTAACCCATCCAGCCCAAACAGAGTGTAGGCAAAATCCCAAATTTGACAAGTCCATTAAAGCTGCCACTGACTTCACTCAATTTTAGAGCAGGGCTTATAATCTGAGTGGTTTCTTTTGGTGAATGATGCAGGGAAATGAGCAGTTCGGTAGTTGTAATGTTATCTCTGAAAAAACCATTTTATTTGCTATGTCCTGACATAAGCACCTCATGGCTATTTTGCAGACCACTTTTATCTGGAGTAATTTGCCTTCTTTTGCCTCAGTCTCACTTGCCACACAATCTTTATGCATGATTTTTTTTTTTCCTAGGTGCTTTATCTTGAGTATTTCAAGTTGAATTTTATTTCCCATTTCTTTCCAGTGTATTCCCCGTGTGTCCCTCTATTATTCCTCTTTCTCCTAAGGTGACTCTTTCATTCCTGGTATGGTCTCACTAAGATGCATTTTGTGCCTCTCAGTTTTTAATGAAGTGTCCTCATTTCAAAGAGGTATCAACTGACTATACTTGGCAAATGCAATTATAACATGCTATTTACAATATCCTTCTTCCAGAGCATTAATGAGAACTTCCAACTTTTATTTTGTTATGTGGTATAAGCAAGAGGATCTCACTGGTTCAGTTGTAGAGTCCTCCACATTATTCAAAGGAGTTCTAGTTTTCATTAACTTCATGTTGTGGATTTTCATTACATTTTCAGTCCATACAATAGAGTTATCAGTCAAGCCAGTTTAAATTAATGTGTTGAACTAGATTTTGAGTATAACAATTTGCAATTACATATGTTACACTAATACATAAAATAGTCTCAAGTTCATACTAATATCTTTCTGTACTTTACCATCCATCCATGGTATACATATACCTGCATATAAAAATATATTATTTCCATTTTAGGATTAATAAATACTTGTTTGTGTGTGATGTTAAGCAACTCTCTGTGTTTGAGTACATACAACAGAATAAGACACTAAGAACATCTGTAAAATAGCCAGGTGCCTAGAAAAAGTGTATAAAAAACTTCAACTTCAGTCACTCAACACAAAAAGAAGATTAGAAATCAAGCTGGAAAATTCAAAACATTGAAAAGTTCCATAATTAGATTGTGGAGTTTATCTCCAAAAGAACTCCTGAAGCTAAAATCTTAATTAATCGAGAAAGGTTGAGGTAGTTACTGGATACAATGCTGAGTACTCAAAGGTAAAATATTTATTGTGAATAGACTTTTGAAAGGATAGAAAATTACATCAGTCAGGGCTTAAACACCATCTCTGTAATACTGAGGATATAGGAGGGACATACGACTGTCATGGTCAGCTCATCATGGAGGACCCAATTAAATTGCCTAAAAGTGTACAGGTAATGTCATCCTTAATTCCCTGGGGTATCCAACACATTCTTATGGGCCTGGTAAAGACAGGATGCACAGAAACCCTGTGCTTCTTCAGAGTGACTTAGCCCCTGCAACTGTAAAGATATATTCGATGTACTAGAATATTCTTCTCCAGTGTAACCATTGTTATTGCATCCTCATAAGTTAAGATGGCACTGGATGGCACTGGCACAGCTTGCCCAGAGAAGCTGTGGCTGCCTCATCCTTGGAAGTGTTCGAGGCCAGATAAGATGGGAATTGCAGCAACCTGGGATAGTGGAGAGTGACCCTGCCCATGGCAGGGGAGTTGGACTAGATGATCTTTCAGGTCCCTCCCAACCCAAACCATTCTGTGATTCTAAGACATTATCACCTCTGATCCTTTATATTAGTTTCTTCAGATTGCTTTCCTTAGGAAACAAATCTCCTCTTCCAATGTTTATTATGATTCAAACTTTATTTAGTTACCTACCTGCTTGTCTCTGTGTTTCCTAATTACACTTGCAAGATAGAAATCCATAAAACCAGACTTGACTGTGGCTGCTTATCACTTGTTTTTTTCGATGATACAGAGAAGCTTTTGTACAGGATTTACTAATTTGTCCCAAATTAGACAGGAAGCCTGTGTTACAGCTTGGAACAGCTTGCAGGTCAAAACCTATTTTCTCTCCCTGTGTGGACAGAGAAATTAAGTTAAAAGGAAGAAAAAACTATGGTAAGGCAGTAAAATTAAGTTGAAATCAAACTTTAACCCTTGATGCCTTTGAGTACTGAACACTAGACAAGGACCAGTCCCCAGGCCTGGACTTAGCTGCATCCATGACCAGTTCCTCCTCCTAAGCAGGGTCCAGAAATTTTGGGAGACAGTTCTAGATGCCCGGGAGCCACTCTAAAGCTTTAACAATAGACAAAACTGTAGCACCTGACAAGGTTATGAAGTGTTTAATTCACCTTTGTAGCTTCTGGGTCTGGTCAGATATTTGCTTGGCTGTTCTTTCCTAAAGAAAAATCTAATTCATGAAACAAAATTTGATTACATATTTTCTAAATGGAATTATAATGGCTATAGATTCTCATTTTGCAGAAAAAAACAAAAAATAAGTAAAAAGGGAAAAAAATTAAAAATACTGTTGAAAGTGAAGTGTCAAAACACAGTTTTAACATTACTGAATTAAAAAGTTTATTTCCCTGTTCTAAGCAATTTTTCATGTTACAGTGGACTTTATTTCATATAAAATTCCAGGAATTAATTTAGACACAAAATTTTTTGCATGTCTGAAAAAGTGATAGTTTGGATTTGATTTGACTGACTGATGGACTGATTTTTTTGTTGTAGTTTGTGAAAAAACAAAGGGACATGGTCCTATAAGGAGATAGGATTTTGGGTCCCCCCTTCCTCCTTTCTTGGAAAGCCGTTAGAACTCCATCATGTTAAAAAATCCCAAGGAACCCTATAAGGAAAACAGATATTATTTTAAATGATTGGGGAAATCAAGGAGAACATTGTGAAGGTGGGATTTTCAGAAGCACCTACATGAGTTGGGAGTAGAATTCTGATGTAAAGTCATATGGTTTTATGTGTCAAAATGGTCCAAATTTGCTCAACAGACCGGTGAAATATTAGGAAGACCCCTGTGTACATGTAGTTTTATACTTTCTTTAATCTATCATTTGTCTGACCTACTGTGTCCTGATGTTCCTTTCCACCAGCTCTGTCCTTATTCAGGGAAATTCCAGTTTATTTAATGCTTCTGCATAATCTGTGTTTGCCATCCACTGCAAACACATCACAGGCCACAGACTCCATACACCTGACCTGGCATTTACTCCAGCCCACAGATTCTCAGTGCAATCCATAAAGGACATTTGGCATTGCTCTGCCTTGCCAAATCCACCTCAGGGTTAAGCTTCATATGTTCTCTTTTGCATCAGTTCCTTTAAAGATGGTACTTTCTTTAATGAGCTGTCAGAGCTAAGCATCTCTCTGCAGTTAAATGGTACTACACTTTCCCTGGATTTATTCATGCTAATAATTATGGAACACAACACTGTCCCCATCTGCAAGTGGGAGTCAGTGGCAGGTACAGCGCACGGGAAGCTCGGGGTATCAGAGCCATCAGGTCATCTTGAACAGGACCATTTAATGCAGAGCACATAAAAGTGAGGATTTGTCACACCAGATTGAACCAATGACCCCTCGAGTACCACTGGCAACATTCTGGTCCTGATCTTTAGGGAAAAGGCACAAAGATGTCCCATATGTTTACTGCTCATATTAGGTTAAGGTTTCTTTCATTCTTGCCCAAGGATCAGGGAAAGGATATAAAGAGAATTTAGTCTATATTCTTCCATTGTTACCTTTATTGTCTCACTGAGAGTGAGACATAATTTTCATGGAATCATGAAAAATCACAATTGTTTGAGTTGGAATGGATCCTCAAGATCATCTTGTTCCAACCCTCTGCCATGTCCAGGGACACCTTCAACTAAACCAGGCTCCTCAGAGCACCATCCAACTTGGCTTTGAACACTTCCAGGGATGGGGCATCCAAATACAAGCTTTTAATTGTCCATTGGAACTATTTCCTTCCACAAAAGGTAGAGAAAAAAAAAAAAATCCCTTAAAGTTACTTTTCAATACACAGGAAATTTCATAAAATATTCCGATAATACCTTTCATGAAGATTTAAATACGATTGCTCCTACAAGTCAGCATTTTAAGAAGAAGGTGGGTTTTGATATCAAGGTTTGTTTATATTTCAGGGAAAAAGAGAACCAGCTCTAATCATACTTTATCTGCTTTTCCTTTTTAAGCCGCTGTCTTTTGGGTAGAGAGATCATTTTTACAAAGAGTTTTTACAGCAGACCCACTAGGCATTATTAGAATCAAACTGATGATATTCCTCCTTAGGGCTAAAGAAATGGAGATAAGAGAAGTAAATACAATATTCAAGGTAATTTTTAATAAAAGTGAAAAAGAAAAAAAAAGTCTGTCCTTTCTTCAAATTTAGATGATTCCCTTGATCCTGAGAATAAATGCAACAATTTGCCAACCAAACTAATTTTCCAAAGCAGAGAGCATAGTACCAGTAGTTTTATAAAAGGATGAGTTTGCAGGTTTAACCACAAAGAAATAACCATTTTCTTCTCCTGCAGAAAAGGGAAAATGATATGAAAAGAGGGTAGATACCATGAATAATTACGATTGCTTGAAGAATTTATTTTGAAACTGCTTCAGAGTGAAGATTAACTTTTTTTGAGTAGGTATTTTCCCAATAGGTGTTTATTTTTCTCAAGAAGGAGGCTTGAATGATGCAAAGTATCCTTATTTTATTTTATTTATAAATGTTATTTTAAATGTAAAAATAGAGGTTTTCCTCTTTTTGTCCAGTCTGGCACTACATAAAGATACAAATCTGTCCATGTATCTATCAAATAGAAAACCAATAATAATTCAGTCTGTTCAATTGTTTTAATCCACAGATATGGTAAAGTTCCTGACCTGTCTAATTAATGATCAAGATGTAGGCCAAAATTTGCTTACATATTCACAATGCTAAATAAAACCATAAGTTTTTGACCCCTCTGAAACTAACTGGGAAGAAATAAAAATTCTAATGGTTTCAGGAATGGATATGGATTAGTTTATTTAACTGTTCCATTTTAATAGATTTAAATTAATTTTTATTTTCATTTTTTTCTTTTACCATAAATTGGTTTAAAAGTCAAAACTGAAAATGTCCTCTGACCAAACAAATTTTTTTTTTGTTTAATAATGTCCAGTTGGGCTTTTTTTGTACTTCCTGACATCCCTGCCAACCCCTTCCAAAAACGTTGTTGAAAATTTTCAAAACCCTTCTGTTTATTCGTTGCCCTGCTGTGGTAATGCCTTAGTCCACTGCAATCCTGACACAGGGGTGTTTTTTCTCAGGAGAGACACAAAGCCCATGGGAATGCGCACATGTTTGGGCTCCTGCAGCCTTTTAAGCTGGAAGTGGCACCATTAAACCCAGTAAAACTGTTCACAGGCCTGTGCCACAGTGCCCACTGCTTCTGGCCTTCATTCCCTGAGCTGATCCTACCGACAGAAAAAGAAAACTTTGCTAATAACTTGATTTAAGTGGGAGCCAGCATCAAATGGGACTCCTTCTCCCCTAAAGGTTGGGAAGTACATGCCAGGTGAGGAGCCTGAGCTCATGATTATAATCAATAATCAACTGTGAGAATGGGAGCTGCCTCCTGAGGGCCATTCAGCCTGTTCCCTCCTGTACCCGTGTCTTCCATGACTGTAGAGAACAACCAGCTTAACCTGGATCATAGAATC
>JAYRBT010000114.1:111661241-111682146 GCA_036023395.1 Myiotriccus ornatus
CACCACCCTCCCAGTAAAGAATTTCTTCCTAATATCTAGGAATACTTACTATAGTTGACTTCTGCCTAACTAATGCTGAAAGGATTAATCTCACATTGTTTCTTTATTCTGGTCTGAGTCAGGCTTGGAGGTGCCAACCGAGATCTTCCAGTGACACCCACAGGCTTTGCCTTTCATCCACTGCCACCATTCAAACAAAAGATCAGTACTCAAACCCTCTCTTTATTTCCCACTGACAGTTTAGATACAGCCTTCCCCTCATAAGAAGAGGAAATGCCAAAAGTGTCACAGTAAATGCAATTACCAACGTCTGGTTAAAGTTTGGGGTTCTGGCTTTTTGTTTGTTTGTTTTTTTGTTTTCCTCTTTGCCCAGCTCCCACACGCAAGTGGGAGTTCCTTCCAGCGAAAGCCTGACGTGTTTAAAAATCCATGAGTGAGACAATCCCGTGAAAAAGAGACGATGTGACAATAAAGCAGAAGTTAAGTGACACCAAAGTCCCCTTGTCTCACAGGCACATGCACACCCGGAGTCCCATCTGCTGGCTCCCGATAACTCATTTGCACGGGGCACGACGAATGGCTCCGTTCGGAGCAGGCAGAATCAGCTGCGGCACACGTGCCTCTTGCTCTCTAATTCTTTATTGTTATTCCCTGAACTCCGGTGGCCCCAAGCAGCGGGAGACAGGGACACATGTAACAGCTCTCACCCTCTGGCCCAGATACCCACCCCCTTTCTTTTTTTTCTTTTTTTTTTTTTTTTGTTTTGTTAGGCTACAAACACTTCCCAGGACTCTCATTCACTACGGCAGAGCCGTTCTGAGAATTCGGCTGACACTCGCATAGAGCTCGTTTTCTGTCCCTTTTAGCACTGCCCCTGCTCAGGAGGATAAAGCACTTGCAGCCCATCCAGGCTTTCAATGAACAAACCTTCAGCAAAGCTCCACCAGAAAAAAAAAATAAAAGGAAACGTCTAGTAAATCCATCCTTGTGTCAGAGCAGCAGCAATCGGGAGCCAAGCAGGAATTTTTTCCCAAGTAACAAGGAGGTACTGCCCACACTTGGCTTATCTGGGCACTGATTTACATATATAACTCTCCGTGAAGAAGAGGTATCCGCTCTCTTTGACCTTAGTAAATCAAAAGCAGACAGGTCACAACTTTAACTTATTTCGCTGGATACCAATCCACCGACACAGAGAACTGTATAAAACACATGCATAAAACATAACCCGGCTCTGGTCCCGACCATCTGACTTGGTTTAACCCCCTGTTTTTTTTTATTTTAATGGTGCTGAATTTAGACCTGTCATTTCGGCTTCTCTTCGTGTCTGTTGAATATATTCGGCCAGAGTTTGTTCTCTGCATTTCCAATAAGGTCAGTAAGTAACTCAGTGTTTACACAGATGTTTCACAGAGAAGAATCTGTTGTTAATATGCAAATTGCATAAGTGTGTCTGCCACAGAATGTGTATATTTTTAGCTGCATAGGTACAGGTATATAGAGGTATATTGATCTCCATATATATATATATACACAGAGAGAGAGAGAGATTGACCTGAATATATCTATATATAAAATACACACACACACACATATGTATATACAATATGAAGACACACATAGGTGCACAGATTTACCTGTAATATTTGAGGCACTATATCAGATTTCAAGAACTATATATGCATATACCTACTCTATAGGTATGTAAAGGTATCCCCATCACATAGGGTTGGTATTATTTACTATCAATCATCATATGGTGATAAGATATTGCCTCTGTTCCAATAGGTATAAATATACCTCAGCAACTCCAGGCTTTTGATTTAGTAGGGAAGAGAGATGGTTTTGGTGACAATGTTAAGGGTCTGCTTTTTTGTCTGCCTGAAGTCATGTGAAGCCTTCCACTAAGCAAATGTCATTGTTTTTACAAATTATTTTTAAATAATTATTTGTAATAATAATTATTATTCATAACAATAATTATTGTTGTTATTATTATTATCATCAGAAAAGGCTTTCTGCTGCAGCAGTGCCTTAAAGGTGAAGGAGCAGTGGTGTGATTGAATACATCATACCTTGCCTTTCTAATGTGATGGCTTTGGAAAGCCTGAAAGAAAAAAATAAATGCATTTCTTTAATGCAAATTGTTCAGAGTTTATCTCTTTATAGAATCATAGAATGTCCTGAAAAGGAAGGGACTCAGAAAGATTATCACATCCAACTCTTAGTCCTGTACAGGACAGCCCCAGCAATCTCTCCATGTGCCTGAGGGCATTGTCCAAATGCTTCCTGGGCTCTGCCAGCCTTGGTGCTGTGACCACTCCCTGGGGAGCCTGTTCCAGTGCCCAGCCACACTCTGGGAGAAGAACCTTTTCCTGATGTTCAACCCAAGCTTCCCCTGACACAGCTTCAGCTGTTTCCTTGGGTCCCTATTTTGGGATGACCATGAAAATTCCAGTCCCAAATTGCATATATTTCAGAGAAATTGTATCTAAAATGTGAGAGAGGTAGAGTCACCCCACATCCCTGGGAAATGTAATTAATTACCTCTAAATTTAATGGAATCAGAGGTTAAAAATAAATACTTTACCCTCATAATTTTTGCACAGAAATGTTCACCATAGAATCACAGAATGGTTTGGGTTGGAAGGAACCTTAAAAATCATCTCATTACGACCCTCCTGCCATGGGCAGGGGTGCTTCTGAAGGGAAATACATCAGGGCTATGTCTGTGCTAGTAAGTGAATGAGGATCTTGTTTACCTCTCAGGGCTGGATTTGCCCTCGTGCAAACCACTCCTAATCCTTCCTCTCTCACTCTGCTTCACTCATCTCCCCAAAAAGCCCCCACAGGAGGGCATTATACATCTTGGCCCCTGGCCCTTGCAATCCCACAGTGACCTGCATCAACACCGTCCTTAAAGGTTCATCACACCTCATGCCTCGAAGAGAAGCTCACTGCTAACAAACCACTTGTAGGTGCCGATTAAAGCAGTAGCCAATATCTCAACTGGGTTTTTATTAAGATGTGCTAAACTGTTTTCTCCTTCAAACATCACAGAAAAGCTCTGTTCTCACTTTTATCCTGCTAGCTCAGAAGTGCAGAGGGAAGGAAAGGTTTACACTGGGGTGAGACATTTTCAGCACGAAGGTCTTTGGTCCAGCCCTTGCTCCCAGCATTGTTTCTGTTACATGAAATAGCTGTTTAATGCAAAATAAAGAATCCTTTGAACAGGGACTGGAGCCCACACCCACCTCATGTGATAAACTCATGAGTCACGTTGCTTCTTGCTCTTGCTCTTGCCTTCCCAGGGAATAGTTCATCCTTCCCTGCAGTCTGAAACTCCTATCCTTCAGCACTGCCATGGAGCTTTCACAGACCCAGTACGGGTGGATGATGCTGAATTGATCGCTGAGCTAAAACTGATGGTTGCCAAGGTGCACGTGGCCTCCTGACCTAATTCTGCTCGTGATTTGCAGGCAGGATGTGCTCCTCTCTGCTGCTACATACACTGCCTGCCTTCAGAAAGACTGATTTCCCTAAGCTGAATCCAACCAGGAAAAGAAAAAGCAAGTTGTGTGGGAGAGAGAAATGTAGCCTCTCCCAGAAAGGATGGATCTTCTGGCAGTTCTTAATGCTATTTATTAAACATGCCACAGAAGTAAGCATTCTCAAAGTCATGAAATAAATGTTGGTAAGGTGAAAATGGTAAATGAACCCTGGTTTAAAGGCAAGAGGAGAATATCTTTAATATTTAAAGGCCAGACACAAGGTAGGGTAAATGGGAAAACTGTAAGGAGGGGAAACAAACAGATGGGAAATAGCCTGTATCAATACACCACCAATGGGGACAATCATGATTATTTCAGCTTTTCAAGGACAAAATAAATAACCCAATCAATGAAAAGCTTTGCTAACAGAGAAGTTGGTTAAATGTGACTGCTGCCTACACAGAGGTGGGGAGAGAGCATAACCCTGTGTGTCTGACATGGCTACAAGGGTCCTCATTACTCCTTCATCTTCAGTTGAATATCAGTTTTGATCCCTGTCTCAGGGAAAATAGAATGGAAAGGATGTAAACAGGGCAAACAAATACAGCTATAAATAATAAAAGGATTAAAAACGGTGTATAAGTAGGGGAGGTAAATAAGACACGTATTTGGTTTTGATTTTTGAAGAAAGACTTGAACTGAGACTTAATGGGTTTTAAAGGCAAAGCTGTTTAATTAACAAAAGAAAGCATTTTACATGTAATTAATCCATGGCATTTGGTGTCACATTCCATTACTGCAGCAAAATACCCAGCAATATGTAGGGATGAGCTGTGGATGCCCCATTCCGAAGTGTTAAGGTCATGTAGGACAGGGCTTGGAACAACCTGGGATAGCAGGAGTCCCTTCCCATGACAGGGTGTGGAATGAGATGATCTGTAAGGTCCTTTCCAACCCAAACCATTCTATAACTCTATAATTCTATGATCTCAACAGTTTGCAATCGGTTTCATTCACTGGTGAGCAGATTATTAGGATGAGTTCTTAACATTTCCCTGGATTTCACAGTCCTTTTTTATTTTTTTTTCCCCCTCCTTGTGCCTGCAATATTAAAATTGTGCACACATCTTCTTTGGCTTTGGCTTGCATGTTTTATTTAAAAAATGTCACTTATGTGTTGTTCAGTATGAAATTATCTCTGCCAAGTGCTGTGTGATGGTGTTCAAACCAGACCTTCTGCAGCATCTCCTTCATTACAGGCACTTACAAACAGGTTAGAGGATCAGCTCTGAGAAACCACATAGGTAGAACTGATCCTGCCCTAGGGCTGAGGCATGGAAAAGGTGACCTTTTGAGGTCCCTTCCAGCCTTTGGAGTCTATGTTTCATTATTCTGATATAGCAATTTGCTGGGCCCCATTAAAATGATATAATACACATTTCTGGAGGTCCCAGGAGAGCTCATTAGAGTGAGGTGAGATTTTGGTTTAACCCTCTTTTTTTTTTCAATGTAGAAACCAACCAAAAAGTAACATGTAACCAACAAGGCAGAAACACACAGATAAACAAATATCTCATATCTATTGGAATTAAACCACCTTAAAATCATCCACTTTGGGATCTTACTTTGGGAACTTACTCCAACTCCAGTTAGAATTTCACCACTGGAGAAGATGAACCTGATGCTGAGCAACGTGTAAGTTTCTAATTGAGATTAGAGTTTTACTTCTAGATTCTCTATTTCAGTAAGATCCAAGTCTGAAAACATGTTTATTCTTACTCTAAGCTACCTGTTCAAGCGAGCCAAGCCAGGCTACCACACTTTGAGTAGTTATTATACCTAGAATGACTGTGGAAAAATAATATAAGAGGTGATTTTTGAGCATCCACAGAGAAGTAGGGAGAGCTGGGGTGACCACAGGGGTAGGAGAGTAAGTGGAGGGAGGGTGTGAGTCCACCACAAACTATGTAGGCTGGGGAAATTATCATTACTGAAGTTCTACTTTAATTTCACATTTAGAAGGCAAAAATAGAAAGTTTTATTATATTCACTGAGTGGTTTAAGTATCAGCCAGAGGCAGAAATGAGCCTCTTTACTGTAAGAACTGACTGAGTTTAGTTTGGAGTTTAAAGCTGATCATATTTTATAAACTCAATTTTTTTTTTTCCTGGACACTGATAAAAACTATAGAGAGCTCATCTCCAGCATTGCTCTGTACAGGGAGTAGCTGGATAAAGACACATAGATTAGGGAATGTGGGTCAAAAATAGAGAAAACAGTCCTGACTGCTTGGAAGGCTCATTGCTGCAGGCACTCACTGCTAAGAGGTTATAGGGGACAAAACACGAATTGATCATTTCTGGATTTGTCAGTTTGCAGCCAAATTTGTGGGGAAAGAGCAGTGACTCTTTGTGATTCAGAAAGTAAAACTGTATGTGAACCCTTAGAGTGGATAATGAAAAATTCAGGCACTGGAACAGGCTGCCTAGGGTGGAATCACCATCCCTGGAAGAGTTCAAAAGACATGTGGACGTGGCACTTGGGAACAGGGATTACCGGTGGCTTTGGCAGTGCTGGGCTGATGGCTGGACTCAATGATTTTAGAATCTTTTCCAACCTTAATAGTTCTATGATTCTAAATATTCAAAAGTTGCTGTCTCATTTAAAACACCAGTCAAGTGTATATATACATGTACATATTTGTTTCTTTTCTCAGACTAAGCTCAGCTCAACTCACTATTACCAGGTTTAGGTGATGCTAATTTAATTCATTCTCTTGCAGCCAATGGGGCTGTTCAGGATGTTCAGCTTCTCACCAGCAGGTAAGGTCCTATCTTCCAGCAGCCTCAGGCAGGGCTAACCAGTAATGAGATACCTATTTCCACCCCTCATTTTTATACATTTAAATGAATAAAGGTTTAAATTACAAAATCCAGAGTGGCTTTTGTCTCACCTGTTGGCAGTTATTCTTTCAGCTTTCAATCTTCCTTTTTTTCATCCCCCATGTTTTAATTTTCCCCATTTTTCTATAATCTAAATGTGATATTATAGATGGACTATCTATAGTTTTAATTTTTATATATATATTTTAATATATATCTATAATTTTAATTCTAAATTAGAGGATTTCACCTTGTGCTACAGCATGCCCACCACAGAATTCCAGGATCCCACTGGAAGCTGCCAAACTTTTAATCCCAGAACTCTTCTTTATCCAACCCTTTTACATCACAGGATCATTCTTGAGTATCAAGCCCCAGCACGCCCTGGCCTCCCAACTCTTCCCAGAATTTCTGTTCTCTGCTCTGCAAAATCAGTCACTTCTTTGTTCAGCAACAGATGGGACCCTGTACCCAGATAGTTTCAAACCCTGTAGGATATTGGATGACACACGGAGACTAAAAGGGAAAATTTATCCAGCCTAAAGTGGCTAAAGTTTAACATTTCTGGCTAAACTCCCAAACAAGACCCCAGAAGAACTATGATCTCTTAGCCAAGTCTTGGCTCTGCAATGACTGGACTCAAGCCCCAGGATCATTTATTTTCCTGGGACAGAAGAAGGACTCAGCTCATTTTCACTGTGCCTTCATTCCTTGTCTCACTGCCTGAGATCTGGCTACAAACCCAACTCTCAGCTGCCAGAGCCCCCTGAGCAGCTTGGACTTCACCCTTTGATTAAAGTCTTGCTTCCTTTCTGAAAAATGTACCTGGTACTTGATGGGAATGGGAGGAGAACATTCTGGGGAAAAACCTGGATCAATTATTAATTTCTCTGTTACAATTATCTCCTACTAATTATCTTCTCCCAGTTTTAGTACACTGAAGAGGACTACTGTAACTTTGGGAAGCAATCCCAAGTGATCCCAGCAGACCTGAAATCCTCTGTTCCATTACTAATCCTGCATGAGGCTCTTTTCTTCCAGCAACAATTGCAAGATCAGGCCCCTAATTAATGAAATTGCTAAGCTAAAACGAGAAATGGAAGATAAGAGTGAAAGAGCATAAGCCAAAATAGAAGGATATTACATTTAGGTGATATGTGAAGTGATATAAGAGGCTATTTCAGAAGAAAGAAGGACGAGGTGCTATCTCATATAGACAAACTAAGGGAAGGAAAAAACAAGTCAAAGTGAGGATGGGGAGAAACTAAACAAAGAAAAACCAGAAAGCTTTTCTCTGCTTCCAAATCCGCTTCTTTTCATTTAGCAGAATGATTTCCATTGGTGTAGAGGTATGCAAGAGCCAAGCCTGGGAGATTCATGCCACCTCATTATAAGCACAATTAGACACCTCTCTCATAATACCTCAAATTTCCTATAGTCATGGGCCATTCTTGGCAGAGTTTATGCCATTCAGACCAGACAATTAGAAGTATGTCATTTGAATAATGGAGAGTCAAACTTACCTTTTAAGCATCTCCCATCATTTTGGAATAAGAATTCATGAACATTCTAATTTCTCTTTGCAATATTATTCAGAACCCATTTTTGTTTTCTTATCAAAGCTATTTAAAATCATGAACTTCACTGTGTGATAATTTACTTCATAACAGTTTTATTTCTCCTTTAAGGTTTTTATTATTAATGAGAATGCATTTTTTATAGCACGGAATGCTGATATCTTTACTTATAGACAGTAGAAAAGTGTCATTTGATCATCTAATGACCTCTGGTGGATGAATTTAATTGACTCACAAACACAAAATGTTTCACTCTGGTTTTAAGTCGTATTGATTGTATTACTACAGGGCTGTGCACAGACAGCTTCTCTGGGCTGCAGAAATATCCAGGCTTTAAAAATAATCCTATCCAAACCCAGGAAGAAATGTCCTATGTCTCAAAGAGCCTCAAGAGCTAAAACCAATAAAAATCTCTAATAATAAATACTCATCAGGTCTAACTTTGTCCAATTTTCTTCCTGTGATCCTACGGGGAATGGTTTTAAACTGAAAGAGAGTAGGTTAAGGTAAGATATTAGGAAGAAATTCTTTCCTGTGAGGGTGGTGAAACACTGGCACAGTTTGCCCAGAGAAGCTGTGGCTGCCCCATCCCTGGAAGTGTCTGAGGCCAGTTTGGATGGGGCTCGGAGCCACCTGGGATAGTGGAAGGTGTCCCTGCCCATGGAAGGGAGCTGGAGCTGGATGATCTTTAAGGTCCCTTCCAACCTAAACCATTCCATGATTCTATGATCTCAAAGGCTATTTTCCTTGTGGATTTGTTAGCAGATACCTGGGCAATGTGGTTGCTTCTCTTTTTCTCCCATGCCCACCTCTCAAGCTGTATTTTTACACCACACACTGTGTCCTCTCCACCCTTCCCTGAGAGAAAGATTTTAAATACCTCTTTTCAAAATACAGTGAGTTGAATTTCACTCAAATAAAGGGATGCTTTTCCTGCAAACTCTGGTTCTCTCTGGTTCCCCTGGAAGGAAAAAAATTACGAAGCAAAGTTAAAGGTGGTTCAGTGGTGTTAAATTTTCATGTGAAATGTTTTAGAAGCTGAGGTGCATCGACAATCAGTGAAAGAGTTAAATGAACAAGTCTTAACCTGCAGATCAGTGCACAGAGAAATCATAAAATAATGCAATCACAGAATGCTTTGGATTGGAAGGGATCTTAAAGATCATCTCATTCAAACCCCCTGCCATGGGCAGGGACACCTTCCACTATCCCAGGTGGCTCCGAGCCCAGTCCAACTTGGCCTTGAACACTTCCAGGGATGGGAACTCCACGTCTTCTCTGGTTAATAAGACCCTGTTTATGAGCCAAGCACTTGGACTTCGGTTTTAGGAGCTAAACAGGAGAACTAATGCTCTGATGGGGATGGCCTTCAGGTCCCTTCAAAAGACTTTTTGATCTCTAATTTGGGGAACACACGATGTGATCTTCTTTAAAACAGTGCAAAACTAGAGGAAAACCAGTGTGGATTTACACCAGTGTAATGGCAAATACATCCTGGACCATGGTTCTGTGGTTATATACAAGAGGGAGAGCAGGTTAACAATGTGTGTTAGTTATACCACGGGATAATAAGGAAACCCATGGAAGATAATCTTGCAACACTACACTATGGAATGCATGAGCACCTACCACTACTGAAAAGAAAACAAAGTAATGGAAAAAAGAGCAAAGCAAAGATAAATCCTTTCCAGTTACACTTTGTTTGCTAAACATTTGAGGAGGTTGTAGAAGCTTTTTGATCCTCTCAGGTATTCCTAAGTATTCCTTAAAAGTTATGCTATAAAAACAAAACCATAAAATTAAAAAAAAAAGAAACAAAAAGAAAAATAAACCAAAAGCAAAACTCTGGTCCTGCTTTGCATTTACAGCAAGATTCCCTTATTTCATTCAGTCTGTCTGAGACTTCCTTTAAAGGGCTATAAAAATATATCACCTATTTAATGTGGTTTTATTTTTAACTGCTAAAACATATAAAGTGGGACTGTACCCAGCTCCTCCAGTAGTTATGTTCAATTAATCCTTCTTCCCTTCTATGTTTCCACCAAATACATGTTGCTACCTGAAAGTGAGCTGTGCTTACAAGGGGGGTTTTCAGGGTACAGATACTGTGTGTGTAACCTGGAGGGGTAACACCACAGATGGGTCTGAACATCTTCCAGTGTCTTCTAGAGGGATTCTTCACTTAATATAGAGACTTTTCTGTCAAGGATTCCATATCCAAACCCCCTGTAGAATAACCAAGAAGGGTGGGTGCATGTTCTTCCAGGTCTAGGAAGCGATTTCCACCTCACTTTAATCCCCAGAGTAAACCTCGAGTTACCAGATGGAACAACACAGGCAGTGGAGGTTTGTACTCTCCCTTTGCTGCACTCTCCTCTTATACTCTGAATTTGTAGTAGTCATTCTACAAAATGAAGTTAATTCTGGCTATATCTGTCTCAAACAGATGGACATCCTGCACAGAGCAAATCTTTCCCTTGTCTGAGTGACTTGTCTCCCCCTCTCCTCTGTTCCTTGTTTTTGTTCCCGCACGCAACCCTGGCACCAGCGTAAGGCTCTTGGAGAGAAAACAAAATCCTTTAACAATTCCACCAACCTAGAAGCCTCACTGGGGAGGAAATGGGAAACCTCTTCCCCTCCACTCTTGCTACCAGCAGCTGAATCAATGGAGGTCATTATATTCCTTGCCCAAGAAGTCAAGGGGTCAGGAAAGAGCAGCTTTGTTGAGGAGTTGCTCCAGCCTGATATTATGGATTTGAACAATGAAAACAGAGCTGAATTGTGAGAACTCATGTGAGATTATTTAAGGCAAGATAAAGTCATTTTGATCATTGCTATTGCAAGTGGGCGTTGGATCATGAAGGGTTTCCCTTTAGTTAGAGCTCTGGATAGGATTAGCTTGCTGATCAGGGCAGGAGGACGGAGCAGACAATATGCTGAGACAGAGCTGCCTCAGCTCTAGGGAGTGAAAATTTACCTCCAAGGATGTAGATGGATCACCAGGTGACACTGTTTGGATTCCTCAAACAGTCTCCTTACACCAAAGGACCAGATCGATGTGACAAAGGGACTTGAGGTTTTTACCAATTCCAGGAAACTTCTGACGGGTCAGGGGGAAATGGTGATGCCTTCAGTCAGGGCAGCCACTGTTGGGGCATTAGGAGAGTCAGCTGGTGTTTCCTTTTGTTCCTTTAATTACCTGCCTTGTTTTCCCAGGCTGAGACACCACCTGCTCCTGCAGCACAGGACCTGCTCCTCTCAGATGTTCACCTCTGTCCTGGTACCACTCCTGGACAACTGAATTGCTTGGATTGAGTTGTCCAGTACTGAGTCGCCCACATTGATTCAGTTTTTCTCTCCTTCCTTCCTTCCTTCCTTCCTTCCTTTCCTCCTTCCCTCCTTCCTTCCTTCCTCCCTCCCTCCCTCCCTCTCTCCCTCCCTTCCCTTCTTCTTTTAACTCTACCTTTGGTTTAAACTAGAACCACTTTAAATTTCAAGCCAGAAAAAAATCATTTACAGTAAAGGAAAGATATTTCCCACACACACCTTTTTAGAAGCCTCGGCTCTGGACATTTATTAATTTTTTGGGGTCTCACCAATTGCAGCTGGAGAGCATGTTGGAAACAATCTTCTTGGGAATAGCTCCAGTTTGAGTCATTGGCATTTTATAATAATAATAAAAATGAAAAACATTTCCTCAGTAATTCCAAACCTCCCCTCACTGGGATTCCTTTGACTTGCTTCCAAAGTTGGTGGGAAGTTACATGATCTAACGACAAAATGTTTGAGCTTCCTGGTGATTGAGTTTTCATCTGGAAAACAAGAGAATTTGCCCTCATAACTCTTTCTTGTGGAAGATGCAGAGGAAGGTACATCTGGATTCATCCTGTATTTCTTTCGATACCAAACAACAGTGACCTTCACCATGGAGCCCATGTTGGTGCCTCTTCTCTCTCTCCACTTACAGTCTTTTGAGTTATTATGTTTCCCTTTAGCATGTCCCACTAAGATGCCCCCAAATGAAGTTATCTGTCCAAACCCAGGACAGCAGGAAGGATGCACCTCCCTCCTCAGACACAGAGCAGCAGCTTGTCCCAAGCAGAATTTGGGGGTGTGACCACAACCTGTGGCAGATGACAGGCAAGGCATGGAGAAGCACACCCTGCTTTCAGTTCCTGCCATATAACTGGAAAAAATGGGAATTTATTTGGCCTTGGCAGGTCTGGCCATATGTCAAATTGCTGTGTCAACACAAGCCCAAAGAGTCTGAAGAGATCTAAGACATTTTCTACATGATTTGGAGGATATTCCCCTGATTTTATTAAAGTGGTGATAAACTCATGGGGGAAACAACAAATTATGATGGAGCTGATTGATGGTATCTTTCCAATATTCAGTTTGCTAAAAGTGGATTGTACATTGGTTACAAGTACCTAAAATTATTTGGAAGCTCTGGACAGACTTTTTTTCTTCTCTGAGATATTTAAGCACCAAAAATCTGAATTTAGGCACTGAGGTACTTCTGAAAATCCCAGTAGATCTCTGATTTGTATCTTTAGGCATCTCATTACCTTTAAAAATGTTGTCCCTGGTGCCAGGGAGAATTGGAGCTTCTACATATCAGGCTCTGGTGCACAAAATGTGCAAAATTTGGAGGGATTTTGTTGTATCGAAGGGATAAAAACATAGAAGTTGAAAGATATTGACTGTCAATTTAATCACAAAACAGCACCACAGTCACTGGTCTTTTGTTTCTTTGTTTTACTTTCTACAATTCCTGTAATTATATGCAAGTACCTATTAAGTTGGAAATTGGTTCTCCTAGATAAAGAATCTGATTTTTTTTGTTGTTTTAACTGTACCAAATATGCAACTGAAAAAAAAAGTGAGCAGTTGGAGTGTGGAGAAAAATGAAGCTACATCTGTAGGATTTTTTTCTGCTTTTAGTATCAAATCACCAAACCCATTACATTATTTATCCTACAGGCTTGTGCTGCAAACATTGAATACAATTCATACCCTCGGAAAAGAAATGTGTGCTTTTTAATTGCCCCTGATTTGAACAACCATTAATTTAATTAGTCCCTCATTTTTTTAATTTTTCTTTTTTAGTTAATATGGGAAAATAAACCAGTTTATTTTAAAGCATGGCTTTAAACCACTGATTTTTTAAAATCCTAAAAACTGTGCATTGCACTATACATATGCGTATGCAAATTCCCCCCCCCACATAAACCAAAACTGTACAATTTATATTAGAAACATCAACGTGTACATACAAACAGAAAAATATTTTCTTCCCTATCACTCTAGCATTCAAATCTTTACAAATAAGAGTTTGTATGAATCAAGGGCTTTCAAAAAAATAACTCCCAGTGAAGTCACACTTCTGTCCAGTGTTTGAAACCTCTTGGGTTTGTCATAGGCTATAATTCAAACTACTGAGTTGTAAAATTAATCTTCTTCTTGCAGTGGTTTTTATTTGTTTTATTGCTGCTTAATTTCACCTATTGAGAAGCTCTGGGCAGGACAGGGATAAGTTTCATGTGCATCTGTGAGATGTAAGGGGGAGACTTATTTTAAGCAGATCACACATTTCCTTCCCATTAACTCCAGGTTTTGCACAGGGAAACCCCCATTTCTATAGTATTGTTATGCCATGTTGCATGTTCAGAACACTTAAATCACTTCAGGGTCTGATCCTGCAAAACCAGCTTGGCCCTTGCTGTCAGTTTTGTCCCCAAACCTGCTTATTTCAGCTTTTCCCATGGTGTTGGAACACTTCAGAATTTCCCTCCTTTGCAGAAGATTCTCCTCATTTGAGGTTCCCCATTTAAGGTTAATTTGAGATCCTCATTTGAGATTCCCTGTAGCCTAAACGCTAAATGCCAGTGGTGTCTGCAGATCCATACAATTCCTGTTGAGGAGTTGCTCCAGCCTTGTATTATGAATTTGAACAATGAAAACAGAGCTGAATTGTGAGAACCCATGTGAGATTATTTAAGGCAAGATAAAGCATCTTGCAGCAAGCAAAACAAAACAAAAGCAAACGAACAAGCAAAAAAAACAACAGGTGGACTGTTTTGGATGTTTTACCTTGATTTCATCTCACTCAGATACTCCAGCTCTCTCAAGATGTTTATTTTGTTTTCACACAGGAGTGCATTTGTCCAGGATTTTAGGTAATGTGAAAGTTATTGGTGGGGTAAAAAATATCTTGTCCAGAGATGTGATTTTTGTCCTTTGTCCTACCAAGGAGTTAAACTGGGGGGGGGAGAGTAGGGGGGGTGAAATGGGGTGGGGGGGGAAGGAGAGGAAGAAAAAAAATAAAAGGTTAGTGTTTTCTGTCCATTAAAGAGAGTATTCTGCTCTGAAACCGAATTGGTCATGCATTCTTCCCGTGTTTCCTGGCAGAGAGGAGACTGACTGCAGCACCTGCCTTCCCGCTCCGTCCGCTCCCTCCCCGCTGGATCTGTCACTTATTACCCCACTCGCTCACGGGACCAAAGGAGCTTTGAGACGCCAATTTTCCTTAGTTAGCTCCATATGAAATTCCTCCTGGAGCATAGCTGGAAGTTGTTGGTCTTTTATTTTTTCTTCTCCTTTTTTTTTTCTTCTTTTTTTCCTTGTTTTTTTTCTTTTTCTTCTTTTTTTTTTTCTCTTTTTTCAGGACCAAACTGCTCGTGCTGAGTGGAGGGTCTGGATACCAGACAATTTCGATGAGGGTGAATGGACAATGCTCTGTTTTATTCTTATCCCTTGCATTTTCCCTCCAGCAAATGCCATCAAAAATCGTAAAAAGAGTCTTCTACTGTTGCTGAAGAGCTACTTTCACACTTTTTTTTCCCTTTTATTTTATTTTATTTTATTTTTTAAATCATTAAAAAATTCTCCTCACTAGTTTCCGTTTAACGTTTTGGATTACCCAGTTTTCATGCTTCTTCCTCATATTTATCTCCAGTTCTTTATATCTCAGCTCAGTCACTGCATCTGGGCAGGAAAATGTTGACAAAACAATTCAGTTTCTCCCCCAGGAAAAGACAATTCCACTAAAAATGATATTTCTCTAATTTGGTCTCAAATTTAGGAAGAAAAAAAACCAGGTGGTTAATACCAAAAACTTCTGAAAAAACTCCCCTCTTCATTAACTCAGTCACAGGATTATTTTTAAAAAGCCAAATGATTTTCTACAAAACAGATGAACAAAGTGTTTCCACCTCAAAATGGAAGGGTTGTTTTTTCTGTTAATTTCCTCACTGAATTTTTTCAAACTTAAAAAGACTTAGAAAAAGGTAGGCCCTAAAATAATTTCAAAAAAAGACTCTTTTATTTATAATTCCTTATGTTATTTTTGTTTTGTTTTGATGTAATGTAGAAGCACTTTCTTGGGATCAAATCCGTCTCCCAAGCATTTCACCTGTGAATGGTCCAGGACCGTCCAGGAGAAAGACGAAAAGCTTCAAGTGGCAGCAGGGTCCCATTTTTCCCATGTCACTACTCATCCAAGACAGTTTTTGGGGAAGCAGGCTGTAAAATCTGCAGGTGACCTGGATTAGGTGACATGGATTAAGTGATGTGGATTGAGATGGTTGCAATCCCCCAACAAAACACAACAAAACAAGACTGGTGTGACCATGTCTCACTTCCTACTCCTGCTAAAGTCACTCTCATCCCTTCCCTTCCCCAGATTCTGCTCATGGAGGAGATAAATCCATGTCCTAGGATTGGCAGGTGAGGTTATGCATGTTTAAGGACCACTTGTGGAAAAGAAAAACACGTTCCATTTTCACCCTCTGAAGGATGAAAATTATTTTAATTTTAATGATCTTGTAAAACTGAAAGGAGAGAAACCTCTTCACGTTATTTTTGATGGCACATTTTTATTTTGCCTTTTCTAGAAACAACAGATATTTTGCCCTGTTTAAAATACAAATAATTTCCTTAAGTATGTCAGAAATTCAGCTTGCTCGCTCTTTATGACTGAAAGAAGTGGTTATGGAAAGTGCAGTAAAATAAGACAATTTGGAGGGTGATGAATCTGTATGTCCAACAAAATATATGTGAAAAGACAAATTTATCGCATTGTTATGATTTGTGTGACCTGACAAAATGCTTTGGACACTGTTGGCTGAAGAGGACTGGAGGAATATCACATGGTGTCTTATTGGAAAAGAGCTGAAGGCTTTCAGCTGTTTGTTTGCCAGGAGAAACAGGGGAACAGAAAGCTGACTGCAGGTGGATCCCGTTAACCCCGGAATAACACATGTCATCAAGCAATGATTCTGGGAATTTTTAAATATCCACCCAGTGTCTCCCCTGCATTTTTCCACTCTGTTTTGAATGTGTGTGCTGTGGATTTATCTCCTGAGCAGTGTAAACAGATAAGGAGATGGATTCACTCTATATCCAGGCATTACATCCTCTGCCACCACAAAATTCTTGGGTCTCTGGCAGGCTCATATTGAGTGAAACAAAATTAAACAGTTAAAACATTAATTCAAATTTTCCTCTTAATAGATGACTTCAGAGGAAAACATGTTTGCATTGTCCTCTGGAATATCCATCTTCAGGGGTCACCTGTGGCCTTTTATCTGTATGTGTTTCCTTGGTTGCTTTTTTCCCAATGAAACAGTGAGTGCACACATCCCACCAACCCCACCAATGCTATTGAATTTTTGTGTGCTTGAGGGGCACTCTCCCTGATGAGATCCAGTTGTGTCCATTTTGGGGCTGCCAAGCCCTTGGCAATCTGTTTAGATTAATGAAAGGTGCTCCTTGTAACCAAATCTTCTTTCCTGGGGGTAACCCATTCTCCACCTTCAGAACCATCTCCAGGAACATGCGAGGCTGAAAGATAGACGGTTCTTAAATAATTTCATCCTGCTCAGATTGATATCTCTGAACAGATGTTAATTATAAGGAAAGCAATAGTTGAAATGCAGATGGTATAGAAAATGTCTGTGTAGATTCAATCTGTGTTGCTTTTTATAACACCCAACACTGTTTCCATTCAGACATTGGGTCTGTAGGAATACACTGCAAGATTTTAAACAGAACACCCCTACCCCCTTGTGGCATAATGGCATTTCTGGAATGGAAATAAACCTGTATGAAAATTGCTTCTTCTGGTTATCAAAAGCACCTTAATCAGGTGATGAGGCAACCCTGGAGAGCTGTTCCCTTCCCTGCTTACACTGAGCTCTCCAGGGCTCAGCCCAAGTATTCATGCATCCTACAGTGGGAACTCAAACCTTTGCTAAAGAAATCAAAGTAGACCAAAGCTGAAAACTTTTTTTTTTTTTTTGCTCATGTCTCCTCATTTATTTTCCTTTCTGTTGAGCTTTAAATGTCACTCCTTGCTGCTGAGCCATCTCAGCTTTTGCTCATGTATTTTTCAGAGGGTTACGGTGCATTATGTTCCCAGGGCATGGCATGTGGTGGAAGGTTAGTTCAAGATGAATTCAGATGGGTGATATTTTCACACATGGCAAGGTCACAGTGAGCAGTAAAAGTCATCTCAAACAGATTTCAGCACAGATGCCCAAACTGGCCAGATCAGAGTATTCCTTCCTTCTGCAATGGCAAAGTCACTTTATCTGCTGGGAAGTGAAGGAGCACTGTCACTCCAGTAATAGTTACATTAATAGGATAAGTACTGTGGAGTAGAGAGTCTATTAAACATGAACACTTGTCTCAAATCTGATCAAAAATTTCCATTCTCTTGACTATATATATATTAAATAAACTCATGAAGGGAATGTTTTTTTAGACCTTAAACCCAAATAGAGCTATTTTTCTTTTGTCCACACAAATAGTTCAGAAAGTCCATTATCAAGGCTGAGCTTTCAATAGACACCTTCATGCCTTGTTTTTGGTTTTAAAGAGGTCAATTCTTACTTTTAGAGCAGTGTAAATCCATATTTAGTCAGCTACAGGGGAAACTGTGGATGAGTCCTTTGAACTTTTGGATATGATCACCCAAAACTCTCTAACTCGGAACAGTCAGATGCTCTGCTACAACATGTCCTTATCAAAGAATTTGTGGCTTATGCCTTTAAAAAAAAAAAAAAAAGAAAAGAAAAATGTAAGTATCAACTAACATGCATTTGGTACTAACGAAAATCTGGAACTAATCTTAAATGGCAACTAGAGACTAATCTTAGCAGCTCTGGTTCCTTTCCAGATTTTGAGCTACGTATGGGTTTGGTGTCTTCCAAAACCTTCCTGTCCAAAGCATCATAAAAGCTCAGTCATGTGTTATACAAGAGTAAGTTGTTTGGCTTTTTCACATGCAAATAGGGCATAATTTCTACATGGGTGACACTACAGATTCACAAACCTGAAGGCACATCAAATGTACCTGGAATCTACTCCTCTAGTAGGGATCATGTTTTTTCAAAATGATCTCCTGCTTTTTGAGGCCTGACTCCTAAGAATGCTTGAATGTCAAGAATATTTCAGTCTACCTACCATCTTCAAGGCCTTTTTTGAAGAAGGATGAGTTTTGATTTTACATTGCATCTGTTTACACAAGTAATAGCAGTTGTGTGCAGTGCTTTACATCTCTGTCCATGGAGAAGGGGTTGGAACAAGGTGATCTTTAAAGTCCCTTACAGCCTAAACAATTCTGTCATTCTATGATTCTACTTTGCCCCCATAAACATGGCTCAGAGGAACTGATATGAACAGCAACTTTGACTTCTTTATCTTTCCACTTTTTTAATGTCCAAGAGTTACAAATAAATTTAATAGTAATGTCCTCCTATTCTAAGAGAATAAAGTATGTATCAAAACCGAATCTGAGACATTATTCTTTCCTATCTTACTAACTAACCCCTGACTGTCATTTTTGGACACTTTCTGTCATGCAATTAAAGCATTAGCTAGATTTTTTTTCCCTTTCTTTATAAATTACCCAAAGAAGATCCCATACTTCCATCTCAAAAATGATCTGAAAATTGAATTAGAGAAAAAACCAGATTTTTCTGTTTATAGAGATTATGCTGGGATTGATGTTTAGGCAGGTAAATGGGCTTTTTTGCCCAAATGTGGATACAAAAAAAGATCACAGACAGTGATCTAACAATTAAGCATATTTGTGGTTTCCTTCAGAGGGGATTTACTGAAAATTAAGCAAACTGTGTAATTAAGACGTGGTCATGTTTCCAAGACAACTTCCTCAAGGTTTTTTACCTGCCCTATGCTGCTGTACGGCACAGCTCTGCCCTTCCAAGGTGGAATCACTCTGACTTCTGTTGTACCTGTGGCTGGACTTGGCTTCAGATACATAAATCCTTAGAAAAAAATCTCTTCAGAGAGCAAACATTAACCCCCAAGCCCTGTTTGATAAGATCCCTGGCCTTGCCTATCTAATCCCTGAGATTTTTGGTACAATCACAGAATCACAGTATGGGTCACATTGGAAGGGAACGTAAAGACCATCCAGTTCCACCCCCTGCCATGGGCAGGGACACCTCCCACTATCCCAGGTTGCTCCAAGACCCGTCCAGCCTGGCCTTGAACACTTCCAGGGATTGGGCAGCCACAACTTCTCTGGACAGCCTGTGCCAGGGTCTCACCACCTCACAAGAAAGAACTGTAAATTCAGGTAACTTAATTTTTCTGGTGTTTACTGCTCAGCATTTCAGCAGCCAAAACAGGGACCAGAGCCATGTCCTTTCAGCTTAGGTGGCCAATCTTATTTCCTAAAAGCTCAGTGCAATGAATGGTTAAAGGAAAGAGCCTAAAGTCAGGCTTTGCTATTCTTCAAATCCTCATGAAGCAGCAGCATGCAACACAAACTCAGTTTTTTAATTCATTTTCAGAAAGAGAAAAGTGTTAATTTCATGCAATAATTTGTTCAGATCTGGTTAACATGTCCCTGTTTGAAGCATTGCACTTCACTGTTACACAGCTGCTTCAGAGGTGACTAAATTGCACTGATGGATGACTTGATATTTTAATATATTAGCTTAAAAAGCTTTCCATTTCTTTTAGTATGAAAGATGAGAAGGTAAAGTGGCAGATTCTTCTCTGCTGCTTTATTCAGGAAGCTGGTTCAGTGTTGAGGATGTAGGTGAATCAAATATTTCTAACATTGTTTCTAACATGTCTCCCATTGATTTAAAAAAAAACCAAAAACACCTCTAGGGTAGTTTCTTAAATTAAACTTAATGATAGCATGCATCAGTTAAGATCTATTAGATCCAGAAAACACAATAACATTTATTAAAATGATGGGTTTCATGCTTGTACTGCTTATAAAGTTTAAACATAATTTTTCCAAATTAACCTGCCCTCTTTTCTAGCAACACCAAAGCATTTAATAACAGAGATAATGAACGAGAAATTCCTTTGAAGCAGTCACAGGAATGTTCATATCAGTTATTTTGACATGTAAATAGCAGCTCCTATTCCTCCTCACTCTCTGTGTGACCTGTATCCATGTTCTTCTGGAGTTGTGGAAGACCCATGAGAAGAGATACAAAAAGATTTCAGACAGTGCTCCTGCCTCTGCTTTTGTTGGGAAGGCTCTACCAAGAGACAGGACAAGAAGAAATTGGCCTCAAATTGCATCAGGGGAGGTTTAGATTTGATGCTAGGAGCAATTTCTTCACTAAAAGAGTGATCAGGATGTGGAAGAGGATTCCAAGGGCAGTGATGGAGTCTCCTACCCCAGAGGTGTGGATGTGGCACTTGGGGACATGGCTTAGTGGTGGGGGGAATAGTTGGACAGGATGATCTTTTCAGGACATAAGCCAACTTCTAGTTCAGTAGTTTTAAATCATTGAGGCAGGGCAGTGAGAAAGGATATATATAGAAAGCACTGTTCACATAGCAGTATCTATTTGCACAGATATGTGAGATATATATATCATATATATACACATGTATAATCTGAATAAATGCTAATATGACTCTAAACCGTTAGGAAGATGGTAGAGGAAAGGACAGA
>JAYRBT010000114.1:111682246-111707786 GCA_036023395.1 Myiotriccus ornatus
GATGCAGGTGTAGAGAAAGAAGTAAGATTCCTGCCAGAGGAATAATTCATGAAAGACAAGGAAGAAGAAGCTATAGAGATAGCAGCAATGAGTCTTCCTTTGGGAAAGATGGGACTTCTCGTGTTGGCTGATGACAGTTTCTTCTCTCCTTCTCTAAAAGGTCTAATTTAGACTGAAGTTTGGTAACAAACACAGAGAAGGCAGATATTAGTATTATTCGGTGTATCGTAATTATAATCTTTGCAGAATCAGAGCTGTATCTTCAAGCAAAGCGATATCCAAAAAGTTTCTCATCTAATTCAAATATGGTGCCAAGAATGTCAGTGAAGAAACAATCTCCTCAAGGAGATCAGGATAGGAGAGGATAGGATATGATAAAGCTAGGACAGGATAGACGCGCAGGTCCTAAATCAAGTCCTTCTGCAGCTGAACTAGATGATCATTACAGGTGTATCCTATCCTATCCTATCCTATCCTTAGTTAAATATACGATTAATTTATCATATACTATTATGTATTTTTCTTTACTAATAAATAAATAAATAAATAAATGCTTTCTTTTGTTTAATATAGATCAGCAAAGGAAAAAAAGGATAATTGTGTCCAGAGAAGGCAAAGAAGGAGGGCTGTGAAAAGCAGAGGAAGGGAAAGGGGTAGCTGTAGAACCAAATTGAAAATAGGAAAAAAAAAAAAAAAAAAGTGGTTTAAAAGGTTTAGGAAAGGGTGGATTTTCCAGCCAGATTTTAAACAAATTTTAAGAAGGACAAGGCTTCAACATTTGCCTGCACCCATCAATTTGCCTCACAGAGGCCATTCATATACATCCCCAGTTAGAAGCTTTTACATTGGAAGAGATGGGAAAAAGGCCACTGTAGCTAATAAGGAGAATGGAAACTTTGCCACATGGGAAGGGACAAGGAGAGCAGGACTGCATTAGTTTTGCAAAAAAAGGCTTTGAAGGAGTAAATTCACAGAGGAGAGAAGAGAATAAGAAGGGAGGAGGGAGAAAAGCTATTTAAACAAATGGACAAAGCTGGCAAAGGAACAACAGCTTACAAACAAGTAAACAATCGTTTTAGGCTGGAAATTGGGTTTCCAACCAGCAAAGAAAGGAAAATCTGGAGCAGCATTTCAATAAGCCCACTAGGACACAGCAAATCTAGCTAAAGATGGGACTTGATAAAGTTAACTCTAAAAGGCACCATATGATCTTCTTGCTTGAGTGTTAAAGGGCGAGTTAGACTTTGATCCCATCAATCCATTCCAACTCTATGTTCTTTTTCTTTACACTTCTTCTGTCCTGACAGACCAAATAGCAGCCTGTGAATACACATAATTTTGTCAAAAGGAACCAAATGCATCAGTCAAAGGGACTAAATGAGTGAGTCAAAGTCCCCCCAAGGTGGTTTTAACTTGAGCAACTAAGTTTTGAAGGGCCCGGCTCTTCTCTTGTGGTTGTGGAATCCTTGCTGACATCCTTAGGAGGTCCATGTGTGGACAGATTGCTGAATATGAAGCAGAAATTGGCAGAATGGATCAGAGAGGAGAATATAGCCCTCAGCAAATCTCCTTGCATCTTGCTGACCTTGGCAAACGTACAGCTATTTTTCCCAAGTAAGATAAGAAGCTTTTCAACCATCTTCTTCATCAAATAAGGCACAAAGATGGGACTGTATCTTCAGAGACTTCCAGTCTTCTCACTGCTTGCACATATTTATAGAATATTTTCATTTAAGACAACATAGGAAAAAAAAAATAGATTCTATTCGTGGCTCTGGGTGGCTTTGGGTAAGATATTTAGTGATGTAAATCCTGGAAAGGACAACGGGGTCAGTGTTCAGCTGGGAAAAACCAGTGGTGAATATGGCCAGAGATGATAGTTGAGACAGCAGTGACACAGCAAGGCTGCAGGATCTGCAGGAAGGCTTAGGAAGGTGGTTCCAGAATCAGAATGTAGAATTCTGGAGAGCAAATTAGGTCAGCGGAAACTGCCATGCAAAGTCCCCTGGAAGCAGCCAGAGAAAGGGAAGGTGCTGTGGGAAGCTGACACACTTCTAAATAAAAGCTACCAAAAAATGCTCTGAAATAAATGCTCTGTTTGTGCAGGAAGAGCAAGAACCTCACCAGGTCTGCTTGTCTAATCAAGGAACTTCTTGATGAACTAAAATGCTGGAAGGGAACAAACACAAAGCAGAAATAAGGAAGAGAAGCAAAGGAGGAGCATCAAAGCTTTGCTCAGGCTCTTAGGGATGAAAGCCCAGCTGGCAGGAAGACAGAGAGGAATAATAGCAGCAAGAAGGGAATCCAGTGGCAGAAGGAAGTTCAGGGATAATACAAGCCCACTGCTGGATGCAGGAGATAACCTTTTTTGTTATCAGCAGTGTGAAAAAGGCTGAAGTGCACAAGGCCTTCTCTGTATCAGTTTTCAAGATTGCTCCAGACCTTTGTGTGTGCTGACATAGCTTGGTAGGGAGAGGGGCAGCCAAGAGTGAGGAAGGAACAGACAAGGCACTACTCAGAGAACCTTGGTCTTATTAAATCCATGGGATCAGGTAGGATGTTCTCAAGGATACTAAAAATGTCAGCTGATGTGGCTGGGTAAGGTCTCTCTTTGTAATTTATGAAAAATTGTGGCTATTGAGGGGAGACGTTGGTGACTGGAAAAGACTAATTTTTTTCCCATCCTCAAGAAAGGCACAAAGGAGTAGCTGAAAAACTACCAGCCAGTCAGGGCTGTCAGGCTGTCTGTGGATATGAGCTCTCCTGCCTGGTACCCAGGGATGGAATCCTGGGAATGCTTCAAAGCCGCACAAGAGAGGTTTAGACTAGAAAACATATCTTAATGAGATAGGAACAGGCTTCCTGAAGAGGTGGTCCATGTCTCAAGGGTGTCAGTGTTTGGAAAAGGATATTAACAACGTTTTAATTTTTGGTCAGCCCTGAAGTTGTCAAACAGCTGGACTGAATAATAATTAGAGGTCCCTTTCAACTGAAATATTTTATTCTAGTCTATCCTATCCAATTCTATTCACTTCCTGAGGCCAAATCTGGAATTTGATGTCCAGTTTGGAGCTCCAGTTCAAGATGTGCACAGGGAAACTAAATTATAAGGGTTTTAGAGAAAACGACCTACAAGGAGACTTTGCAGAGGCAGCTCTTACTCAGAATGGTAAAAAGGAGTCCAAGGGGCAATATCATAACAACCCAAATGGAATGGACATGCAGCTACAAACACAACAGACTAAAACATTTCTCAGTTTTCTATATAGATACAACAGTCAAGGCCATGGATTGCACCTTGAAAGGTTCATATTGTGGACGTCCAGACAACCCTTCCCCCTTCTTCTCTATGATTCTGGGATTCCTCTGCACTGGAATTTCCATGTCTCCAAAATAGCGATAAAGATGCTGACTTGCTTTGGAAAATACCTCAGTAGCTAATGATGGGAAAATATAAGTAAGTGGGAGACAGTACTGTTAAAATAACCAACTACTTATACCAGTATAGCTATATTCAATACTACCTTTCAATTCAATATATGCCCATATTTTTTCCACCATAAATCATATTTTTGAAGAGAATGTTTCAGGACAAAACTTGAAAATTTAGACTTTAAGGATGCAAAGCATGGTATTTTAGCAATTTCAGCAATTTCAACCCCAGCAAATTGTAAATAGGGATATTTTTCCACAATTTCAAAATAAGAGGAATTTAAAGAGATCTATCCTAGATTTCCCTTACAGTCAGTAAAGAAAGAGATTCTGCAGTAAAGAAGGAGATTCATCTGACCTATTTAAAGCATCTACTCTAAGCTGAGATGAATCACTTCCACCAGTGCCAATTGCTTTGCAATGACTATAAAAAGGAATCAAGGGTGACCAGCTCCTGTGGAGAAGTCTGCACTTAACTGCACACATCTTACCCAAATAGAAGCATTTTAACTCAATAATAATATGAATTTTCATTTAGGCCATTATATTCAGAGAAGTATTGTTGAGTTTTATGGATGTGATTCCTGACATTTGCACTGTGACCGTCTGAAAACTGGGCATTGTGCTGTTGCAAAGTCCTTAAAGCATGAAACCACCAAGATTTGGGGATGTCTCAGGTAATCACCATTCACACTCAACACTACCTGCTGAAGTAAAGCAGGAATTTAGGACAGCCATGCTGACCTTACCTTGAGCAAAGGATTGGCCCAGATGATTTCCAGAGGTCCTTTCCAATCTAGACTGTTCATTATTCCATGGTTCTGTGATTAATCTTTATGAATTTGGCTTAGTTTGTTTGGGTTTGTTTTTAAAAGTCATTTATGCTTCAAGCTTCCACAGAATCTCAATGCAATGACTTATGCAATGTGATTAGGTTTTACAAAACCAAACAAAAACCTGGAAAAAAATGAAAACTAAACCAAAACAAACAAAAAAGCCACCACCCAAACAACAAAAAGTGAAACCTTCTGTTTCTTTTAAATCTGCTGTCTGATCATTTAATTAGACTTTTGCTCTCTCATCTCTCTACTGCACTGTGTCAAAAACAAGCTGGGTTGTACAGAATACATTAATGTTACTGGGATTGATCGTTATGAAGAAAGTTGATTGGGAATGAAAAATATTTAGCTTTCTGAACTTTTCTTGCGCTGCATTCACAGAAAAGGACAAAATCTCAACAATCACAAGAACAGTAATAACAACAAAATAAGACAAAATAGTTCCCCAAGACTGGTTTGAATCAATCAGAGTAGTTTACCTCAATTTCACATTTTTTACAGTAAACACCGTGCTTGAGTGGATTTTTCCAAATGAAACGTGGAACTTTGTTTTAAAGGCTTTTGAATAGGAAAGTGTGGTGAGAAGCGCTGGTGTCTGCTGTGGGCTCTGTCCTTCGGTAAGCCCTGGGTTCCCGGGAGAGATGGGGTCCTCAGGGCCTATGTGATCCCCAGGTGGAAGCATCCCTCCTGGAAAGCTTGGCAGTGCTTGGCAATTAGAAAATTAGAATCACCAATTTTTGGAGATAGAAATTTTGACAAAAGTAAAATATTCTTATGTTAAGGGAAATGTACTATGCAGTGGGGAAAAATATGTCCAAAAATTTCCAGTCAGATTTAGTTTCTAGGTATGAAAATGAAGCACATACCATAATAAATTGCTCCTCACTAAAGCCTTTGTGCAGTTTACGTCTGTTTTTCTAAGCAGAAAAATATATTTTAAAAAAAATACTTAAAAAAAAATAATTATTTTGCAATCAGAAAATGAGGAAACAAATCCCTAACGAAGCTCTTATTACACTGAGCAAAGTCTTCTGGAGAAGCAGCGAGGGGCTGAGCGGGGAGCTGCTCCGCAGCCGGCTACCAGAAACCAAATTAACGCTAATTATATTAGGGCTCGCCGCGGTGCGAGCTGTTTGACTCCAGCGAAGGAAGGAGGCGGCGGTGTCACTAGGTGGCACAGTTCTGACACATTTACACATCATTACCCAGCGCTAATGTCACCTCGCAGGGCGCAGGGCTGGGGGAACGAGGGGGTCTCCGAACATCACTCAGCGATGTGTGATCTGTGAGTGGAAACTGCTTCTCGGCTCCCGACGGGAACGAGATCCAAGCTGAGCTCTGTCAGCCGGGTTTGAAATTAACAGCAAGAAGTTGAGTGTTTCGCAGAGGTGGTGTTTAAATCTCAGCACAGCTGGGAGATAAAGGGGGGGAAGGGGTGGAGGAGTCGGTAAACACCTGCTGGCTTTGGAACTCCTCAACTATCGTCGTAAAATCAAAGAATGGTTTGGGTTGGATGGATCTATATCCGACCCCCTGCCATGACCAGGGACACCTTCCACTGGACCAGGTTGCTCAGGCTCCCATTCAGTCTGGCCTTAAACCCTTCTAGTGATCAGCTTGGGTGAGGTGGCCTGTTAGAATCATAGAACAATTTAGGTTGGAAAAGATCTTTAAAGTCATTGAGTCCAACCATTCCCCCAGCACTGCCAAGACACCACTAAACCATGTCCCCAAGTGCTACATCTACACAGCTTTTAAATCCCCTCGGGGATGGTGACTCCACCACTGAGCTGAGCAGCCTGTTCCAGTGCTTGGCAATACTTTCAGTGAAGAAATTGTTCCTAACGTTCAATCTAAATCTTTCCTGGCACAACTTGAGGCTGTTTTCCCTTGTTCTATTGCTTGTTTCTTGGGAGAAGATTGTCATAACAGACATACTTGAAAGGAAAAACATTAGTGGGTAAAGCAGAGAGATAAAGAAGCAGTTTTGGCCTAGTCAGAAGCCAAAAGACAGGGCTTGGTTCAGATCAGTACCACAGGAATATCATACAATCACAGAATCACATCAGAGAATCCCTGAAGTTGCTGGACCATTATGACTTAAAACATCTTTTTTTTTTTAGGCAGCAATAGCCAACTAAAGGATGCACCTCTTCTATCCATCTTTGATTTGCAAACCCATTTGTCAAAGTCAGCATTTACATCTTAATTACAACTAGTGAAGTGTGAGCTCCTGCTCCCAACTGCACCACACACCTACTTCATTAGTCTACATTGTCCAGACTTCATTACCAGAATGAAGTCATAATACATTTGCTTTAAAAGTTTAAAAAGGGACAGAACCAAACAAAATCTAACCTGTCTTTCCAGTCACCAGTCCTGATTTGTCAATCTGCTGGTCAGTCTTTTTGTGAAGGGATGGGTCTCTCAAGATTTTATCAAAGGCAAATGAATGATTAATAGCAGGAATAAGTGTGCTATGGATGTAAGGCTTCTGAATTATAAATGGCTATAAGTGCATTAATAGAGGATATTAGAGAGTCTGGTGTGCCCATTATTTACCCACTGGGCATGGCAAAAATGGGTTAATCTTTAATAAAGATGATCTCTTAATTACCGGTGACCCTTTACAAAGGATTTGTCTTCAACATGAAGGCACTTCTATAGAAATCTGTAGAGTTACCTTCTAGAAACCTCTGACAAAACAAAGGGATATTTCTCTCAAGTACTGACACAGTTGTGGACAGCAATTTTTATTCCCAGCGGCAAGAAAACCACTGTAGAGCTTTGGCTCTCAGTCAAGACTGGCAGCAACAACAGGAACTTTTTTTTTTTTTTTCCAAAGTTATATTTTGGTTAAATAACTTTCCAGGACATGACTGGTGGATTTTAAGGGGCTGATGGCTCTAAGCTGCCAACTTACATTTAAAGTTCCTTACTAACTAGTGCTTTGCCCAGGGCTGTTATCCAATTAACAGGAATTTGCATGGAAGGTTTGCTATGCAATTCCTATGCCCAAGGCCATTACATGGTGTCAAGCCTACGACCTCTAGACCTAAGGGTATAAATTCAGTTTTTGATTCCAAATGTATGACCAAGAGTGCCCAGTTTCAGGTTGTATATTCAGTGGAGATGGTCAGATGCCTCCAAAAGGCAACACAGAAGGTACATATGTAGTGTGAGAGAAGTTAACAGCAGGTAAAGGCATATTCTTCTCCAAGGGCCGTTTCGGGGGGGGTGATAGAAATCATTATTAAAAAATATTTTTTAAAAAAATTAATTAAAAATTAAAATTAAAAAACATTAGCAATATTATTAAAAATAAACCTTAATTAGCCAAGCTTGGGTTGGTTGTTTGGTAAGGAGAACTCTCTGGACAACTTCAGATTGGTATTACTCCAGTCCCATCTCCTGTGAATGTACTGCACCATGCAGGCCCTGGAACAATCTTTCTAGAGAACAAAAGCCACCCATCCTATTGAAACTGGACCAAAGTACAGCCAAAACACATCATGGATGGAGTTCATTTGTCTACAGCTGAGATTGCTGAAGACAGAACTCTACATATCATCTGTGGAGAGATGTAATACTTCTGGGGTACAGTCATCTGAAAAGAGTCATCTGAAGAGGAATGTGTCATCTGAAGATGAAACAACTGGACCTGAAAGTATCCACTTGTTTACAAAGGCGGTCTAGACAACGAGGTCAAACACAGAACCCTTCTCTAAAGTTACATGTGATGACATTTACACAGAAACACAGATAGATGTGATAATGCTCATACATGTTGTGTTAGATAGTCCTGAGAGTGCAAATAACTTGTGGGGCAGAACTAAAAATGGTCCCTACCAGCTGAACACTCTAATTATGGCCTGACAGTCTGGTGCTGGTTGCAGGTGCCAGCCATAAATCACTCACGTGGCCTTAAGCACCTACACAGGTTCATTTCTCCAGTGCAGCTAATTCAGAGTTTGGTGCTGAATGGGAATATCTGGGTATTTTCCTTAGCTCTGGGAGATCCATAATTGCTTGAGAAAATCACGGCTCAGGAACAGAGCTTGGAAACAGAAATCTCACAATTAACCCTCACTGCAAATCTCAGAAAGACTTTTTAATGAGAATTCATTATTATGATTTAAATGTGTGTTTTATATACACAAGGCTTGCCACTTGCTACATGTGTGTGTGCGTGCTCACATATGTGCAGAAGTGCACGTATATATATTAAATTCATAACAATAATTTATATAAATATAAATATATGCGTATATGAATTTGAGGTCAGAACCATCCTTTTCACCAGTGCTGATACAATGCTGATACTGCTTCAACCACAACAGGGTTTCAGGCCATTAATGCCTACACGTGATCAAAATGAAATGCCATCAGTGGCTGTGCCTTTCAGAGAGCTGAACAGTGCTCGTATCAGAACCTGCTTTTATTTAAACATTCAAAGTAATTTTTATTTTTGTCCTTTATACCCACACGAGGATTTGTTTTAATTCCTCTCTCTCTTGTAGCTGCTGCCTCTTCACATTCTTCCCTACCTCTCTTCGAGTTGTTGTGGTGTTGGTTTTTTTTCTCCTCTCTTAATCAAAATTAGAAAGAGATTGTGTGTGTCTGTTAAAAAAAAGAGGGGCTTGGCTAAAAATAGTTCCCCAAGCCAGGATATATTACAGCAAACTGCTTTTGCCTCTGGATGTTAGTGGAGTTTCCTTTGTTGTCTTCTTTGATTGTTTCATTTATATGGCAGGTTAGACAACAGCAGACTCCTGTTATTGCCTTTTCTCAGCAGTGAATTTTCTTTTATATATTTATTTTTAAGGCTTGGAACCCCTGAGGACAGTCCCTCCCTACCCACAGCTGGTGACAGGAGGAGGGTTCTCAACACGTTCAATACTTAGAGCTGAGAGCTGAGTGGTGAGAGGATTAACAGCAAGGCTATTAGTTGGGATACAGTCTCCATTTTTAAATTGCCTAGGCCTTTAATAAAAGAAGGAGGGAGAGGGAAAGGGAGACAGAGAGAAGTCTTAACAGTATAGCATCTTCTGCATTCTCACAATACATTCTGCCAGATGCTAAATTACTTCCCTTCCCCCCTCCGTGCACATACCCCACTTTCTCCGTGCCTGGTGTCTGATGCTGCATCTCATTGCTGGGAAGAGTCTTGGAATCCAATTGCAGAGGTGCTCTAAAAGGGAAGATTAGTGGCCCAGGGTTCTGCACCAGAGCGTGTCTACGTGACTCCAAACTTCTCAGTCCCCTGGGCTGTTTTAGGAAGTTTTTTTTTCTCAGGAAATTTTGCACGATTAGCTGCTTTCTGGCCTCCCATTACTCTTCTGGCTGATGCTGTCAGAGCAGGAAATGAGGATGAGCAGATCTTTAAGAAAGAGAGGAAGAATTTGAGGCTAAACTTTCTCAGGGCAGTCAAGTAGATTACTCAGGAAAATATATAGAAAGCTGGCTCCCAGGACTGGAGTTAAAACATGGAAAGGATTGGAAAAGGTGACTTCTCTCTTACAGTGCAGAGAGTAGTGATCTGTGTTCCTGAACACTGGACTTTCCTAGATCCAACATTTGTCTTTATGCATATGCTATTATGAACTCTTTCTAAGTTGGTTACGTATCCAGACATCAGAAATGCTGGTGTTAAGGAAATCTGGGAAAGGAGGAGCTGGTTCCCTGCTCTGTGAGAGACCTCAGAGGTTGAATAGAACAAGATGCTCAACACCCATCTTTTTACGGGGTATTTCTGGTTTTCAAACACTGAGAATCTTCTGACTACATTTGTATTTACAGGTTCCTGAGTATGATCATGTTCCACAGTTTTAAACTTTCTAGGTATAAGCTACTGCCTTATAAATTAAAGCCTTTACAGTGTGGGTCCTTACTGAATGCACAGGTGAAGCTTTCAGGGAAGCTTATGTATCCACATCAAGACCTTATGAAGACAATTGTCCAGGGACAGATTGTCAGACACATCCAGAAAGCAATTTTTAGGTGAGAAGTAAAACCAAAGTCACATCTAACATCCAGTGTTCCTCCTCTATGTGGTCATGTTGCAGTGTAAGCAAGAACCAAGCTTGACTAAACTTAATGAAGACAAGAGCAATCCATAAGGCAATTTTGTTCATATTTTCCATCCTCTACTACTGTCCAGATTTGGATATCTTTCTTTATACAACTGATTTTTACAAGCCCTATATCAGTCTTCTTAAGAAAAGAAGAGATTGATCATATTTCAGAAGCTCAGGACTGTAATTGCTGCCTCTCTGAATATTGTCAATTAACATTTATTGTCAGTTAATCATAGAATCACAGAACATCATGATGGAAGGGACCTCAAGGAAAATCTGGTATAATCTTTCTTATCCCCTTGTCTTTTCCATCTGAATCCTTTTAAGAAAAGGAGTCTCCATCTTCTCTGTAGTGCTTTTTAGATGCTGGAATATGATGATAACTTCTTCCCTAAGCCATCTTTTCTCAAGGCTTAACAAACCCAGTTCTCTCTGCCTTTCCTCAGATGGAAAGGCTTTGTGTCCCTTCTGTGGACCCTCTCCAGCCTGACCACATCTTTTTTGCACAGGGAGGACCAAAACTAAACACATTATTCCAGGCATGGCCTGACAAGTGCTGAGAAGAGTGGGATAATGACTTCTTTATCTCTATTTCTGGTGAGTTTGTTGATGCATCCTGGCATTCTGCTGGCTTTCTGTGTTGCAGCAACACAATGGTCACTCCTTCCGAGCTTGGTGTCCACCAGCACCCCCACGTGTGTCTTTGCACAGAGCTGTTCCCCAGATGAGTAGATGCCTGCCTGTGCTGCACTCTTGGATTATATTCTCCCATGTTCAAAAGCTTACACTTGCCCTTGCTGAACTTTACAAGGTTCTAATGAGCCCACTCTTCCAGCCTATCCAGGTCTTCCTGCAGGGTGGCTCTTCTGCAGTGTCTGTTTCCCCACTCAGTTCGGCATCATCAGCAAACCTGATAAGGGTACCCTCCATCCCATCATCTATATCACTTATGGAGATATCACGCAGCTTTGAGCCCGATACTGATTCCTGGGGGACCCCACCTGGGACAGTTGCCTGCTTAAAAGGAGCTGTTTACCAACACCCTTGGGATGCTGCCTAACAGTCAGCTCCCCACCCACCACACAGACCACTTGTCTAGACCATAACACATCAGTTTCTCTAGGAGGAAGCTGTGGGAAAATGCATCAAAAGCCTTGGAGAAATCCAGACATTCAGTGTCCACCCACATCAACCAGGCAGGTGATATCGTCATAAAAGGCAGTTGTGGTTTCCAGACATGATTTGCCCTTGGTGAATCCATGCTGGATTTTCCCAGTCATGTGCTTCATCTGACTTGTGATAGTTCTCAGGAGACTTCATTCCACAACTTTCCTGGGGACTGAAATAAGTTCTGTAATTTCCTGGATCCTCTTTTAAGCTTGTCTAGTAAAGGAGGCTAACATTAGCCTTCTTCAGTCTCCTGGAATGCCTCATGATTAATTGGATATTAAGAAGAAATCCTTCCCTGTGAGGGTGGTGAGGCCCTGGCACAAGTTGCCCAGAGAAGCTGTGACTACCCCATCCCTGGAAGTGTTCAAGGCCACAGCTGGATGGGTCATTGAAGTAACCTGGTCTAGTGGAAGGTGTCCCTGCCCATGGCAGGGGGTGGAACAAGATGGCTTTAAGGTCCCTTCAACCCAAACCATTCTGTGATTCTATAATTCTATATCTCCCCAACTGCTCAGAGATTACGGAGAGTGGCCTCACAACAGTGTCAGCCAGTTCTCTCAGCACCCTCCGGTGGATTTTGTCAGGGCCCATCCATTTGCAAGGGTTAAGCTCCTCTAATAAATCTTGACACAGATACTGGCAACAATCCTGAGCATCTAATTAACCATCTACAGAACAGAGACATCAAAAGAGGTTCAGGAAAGACTCCAAAATTGCAACTAGGCATCTGCCCTTCCACAGGGAAGGTCCTCCCCCTCTCTCTCTCAAATTTCTTGCCTATATTTTCTTACCTGTTCTGTAAGATTTTCAGTGTTGGATATTCCCAAATGCTCTTTTTCAATGTTTCATTGTCCTTACATTCAGAAAGTTCATTTCTGGGGAGACAAATGGGAGGCCAGTTCTTAACTTAGATCTCCTTGCAAAAGTTTTAGTGTACAGTTTCTCTCCTTTGGGATACGGACTAAACCAAATTACTCTTTAAAATTACAGAGTCATAGATTTTTAATTTTTTTTTATAAGATCTCTATTTTTGAAAGAAGCACATGGATTTTTCATGGTGTTACTCCATTTCAGAATGTCTCCACCCTGAAAATTTGAATGAAAATTAGATTTATTTTGCTTTCCTCATCTTCATTGTTTTAATGACAGTTGGAAAATGGAAAAAGAGACTCCTGCATTTATTTATATACCAACATTTGCCCACAGAAAGAAATCCTGACAGTGCAGCCAGGATTTCTGAAGTGGAAATTTCAAAGGGGGATGTTTCAACAGAAACCATTTCTTCTTTCTTGCTGGCTTTACTACAAACCAATGTGCAGTCACACCCCAGCCCTGCAAGTACTGACACATATGCCTGGTTTCAAAAAGGATGGAGATCATGTGTCTTAAAAGGGGTGACTCTCAGGCACACAGTAAAGCACATTCAGAAGTCTGAACATGATGAAAAACTTGAGCAGTTACATCCTGGCATCCCTCTAGGACCAAATTTGATCATCTTCACTTCCATTTACTAAGTGCTTTGCTCAGCAAGAAACATTACAGGTATTCTAGTCAGGTCTAGTCTCATCATGGTGGATTTGAAAGCCTTCCAGTATTCCTTAGTGCAATAGGAATAACATCAACCAACCTTTGTTCTCTCGAAACTCCTCTCCTGGAAGAAGCCTTGAGTGGAAGGTGTGTTTTGTTTTGTAACTTTTCAAAAATACTGCACGTGCAGACACCTACAGATCTGTGTTACAGAGCATAAAGCAGAGCCCTGCACTGCTGGTTTTAGTGAAATAAATGTGAAGAGGGGTTGGTATTCAGTAATGACATGATTGTGTCTGTGTGCCTCTTTAGAAGAGAGAAAAAAGAGAGCAAGACAGCATTTAATTTTAAAAAGAAGTCTGTTTTTAGCTGAATTTGATCCAATATTTTATGTGGGAAGAATCAAAATGTTTCTATTCAGCTGCTCCTCCTGGTAATAACAACCAACACAAAGCATATTGCTGTTCAGGTCTGGCCCAGGAGATGAATAATTGCCGAATTCTGTCCTGGGTCAAGCAGCAACCCAAAGTCTATTGTCAGAGTCTGTGCACTGGGGAGCCAGCCCTGTGTCATGACCACGCTCAGAGAAAGGTTTCAATACATGAGGGAAATTAAGAGACACCACCTAATCATACAATGATAGAATGGTTTGAGTTGTAAGGGACCTTAGAGATGATCTCGTTCCAACCCCCTGCCAAGGCCAGGGACACTTTCCACTATCCCAGGTTGCTCCAAGCCCCATCCAACCTGGCCTTGAACACTTCCAGGGATGGGGTAGCCACAGCTTCTCTGGGCAACCTGTGCCAGGCCCTCACCTTCCCTCACAGGGAAGGATTTCTTCTTAATATCTCTCATCTAACCCTGCCCCATGTCAGGTTGAAGCTCTTCCACCTTGTCCTGGCCCTCCAAGCCTGTGTCAAAAGTCCCTCTCCAGCTCTCTTGGAGTTCCTTTAAACACTGGAAGGGGCTCTGAGGTATCCCCAGTGTCTTCTCCAGGCTGAACAACCTCAGCTCTCTCAGTCTGTCTCCATAGCAAGGGGGCTTCAGCCCTCAGAGCGTCTTCTAATGTCCTTGTACCCTATGGTCAATCTGTAATGGGAAGAAGAGGTAAAATCCCTGTGTGTCATGAGCTGCAGCAGAAAACAGCGTGGACACAAGCAGCCCACTCCAGCCTGGGACGGTCCTGGGACAGTGACTTAATGACACAATGTTGGCTTGGCATTTATATCCCAATATGAAAGGGGCAGGACACCCCTTTTCTCACTGTGAAAGACTGTCTGGCAGGGAAAGGAAGACTGACTCAGACCTCCAAGGAAATTTCTTGGCTATGGTAGGGTTTTATCGAGTAGATGCTGGGATATCACACCTCAGCACCACCTTTAGTCCACGTCTAAAGTTACAACCTGGACTTAAACAGCACTACAAGTTTACATCTTTAAGGCGTCGTGAATTGTTAGTGAAAATTCAATCAACATCACAGCTTTAAAGAACAAAGGGAGAGATGGAAAAGAGTCTCTTGACAAAGTCACTTCTCAGAGGGCTCAGCAGAAGCCAGTGAAGCCCAGCCTGCTTTAAATGACAAAAGTTGGGGGAGCTATCAGCCAAAAACACACTCCCTGCGCTGGCAGCCAGGTTCGAGCCTCTTCCCCCTTCCCCATCGAAGAGCCTTTGTCCTCTCGCCAGAAGCCTGCCCGCAGGCAACAGCCAGCTTTCTAATAAAGCAGCTCCTTTGTCAATGACAGCAATGATTATCTCCTACAGCTGCCCGTGGTGTTGCATTTTGTAACACAATTTGGCCGCCTTTGGCCCCGGTTAGTTCTATTTAACGTACTGCAGGGGGTTCACTGTTTGATCCCTAATTGATATAATTGACTGGGAATAATCAGGGCAGCTTTATAGATTTTTATTGATAGCTAATTTTCCTTCATCCATTGTTTAATTTGATAAGACTATAACCTAATTTATTGCCACTCTGATAGGGATCCATTACCCTTTTGACAAATGCTTCTGGGGCCCTCTTGTCAGCAACTGATTTGAAAGAGCTGTTAAGCCTACAGAGCCCATCATTAGTTAATGGCAGTTTAGAAAGCTAATGGCATTATAAATTAAGATCAATAAGTACATGGAAATTACAGTTGTTCAGCAAGACACCACTATATTATTAAACAAACATAATCCCGTACCTTTGGTTAATGCACACACAGGGAGCTTCCAAGTGAGTTTCAGAGCCAGATAAAGCCAGGTGATTAGCAAAGGAAGAGCCCTTCTCTGGTGCTGGAATTGCCAGATTAATTCCTAAAGGATCTTTGCAAGAAAAGAAGGAATGCAGCACCGCTTTATTTTGCTGTATAAGCAACCCGAGGCCTCAAAACACCCTCGCACAAAACAATACCCCTCTCGCTTCCTCGGGTTTTGATCTGCTCCAACAACACTTTCAAATGCATAATACAAAATCAGCAAAGGAGAGGCTCCTGGATTTATCCAAGGGATAAAGAAAAGCAAACACAGCATCTCTTGATACTTTTGCATAGCTTCCTCTTAATTCCTCACAAGGCTTGATTGGCATTGAGTGATGTTTGATTGCTCTGGACCAAAGCAGGATGATGTGCATGTGGAGATTTTTTTTCCCAGCAAGGCACTGTGTTCTCATGAATACAGCAAAGAACAGGATGTCAGAAAGCCTGGAGTCAGATTTGGCTTCACCACTGACCAGGTACAGGACACTGAACAAGTCTCTCCCCCCTGCCTAGACTGAGACTGTCATGGTGAGGGTTCAGTACAGATAAACTTCAACATCAGTCATGTCTCCAGACCTTGATGGAATATAAATAACTAGGGTTGAAGCAAGCTTGGGGCAGAAGGGATGAGAGAGATGGGATAAAAGAGAGAAACACAAAAACTCCAGCAATAACCCAAGATCTAGGAGACTTGTAGAAGACAGGGTCTTCCCACTATCACCATCTGGGGTGTCTATGCCAAATGCATTGCTCATTTAGGTGAGTCATTGAATGCTCTTATGGGCTCTGGATACAGACTGGAAACATAAAACTGAGGTTGTCACATACCTAAACATCTCTTCTGCTCTCTGAGAGGGTTTGATATTTTCAACACAGGGACATCTGATCCTGTCTTGGAGCAGATGCTCCCTTGAAGCAGATCCTGCGTGACTCTAGTTTTTATCACTGTGTGTTCAGCTTAGTTGGCACAGGCTTTGTTTTGCTTAATATGCATGATGTAAACAGTAAGAGCTCATAAGAGAATCCAATGTCCTTTCCTTTGGGATAGCAACCTCTGTTAAAGGAATGGGACACACACTGGGACAACTTGTGGCTTCTGCCATCCACTTTTAATCTCCAGCTACAGGCGTGGCAGGACCCTTAGGTACCTGATCTTAGGTGGGATGAGTGTGGTCATATTTTTGGCATGGGCATCAATTCAGCTTCAACAGTTTCCGTGCAGAGAAAGGGGGATGCACCGGCAGATATCCCAGGATTTGAGTCAGCAGGAGCCAGAATTTTGCAAGAGAAGGGAAAGTATGTTGGTACCATTCAAACCAGTCTAAGATATGCCTAAAGTCCACTTTGAATCCAGTATTAGTTTGGAGACTGGTCTGATGATGATTTAAATGTCCCTGATACCTACAAGTCTTTGTTACATGAGAGCTCCACCAGCAGTGAATTGGTCTCATGAGCTGTTACCTGACTTCATGTCCCACTTTGGTTCTAACTGGATGCTTTGGGGTTTTCATGAGCCTGAAATCTCTTTTCATACTGGTTCAGTTCTGATGAAAATCTGAAGGCCTGACTGGAACAACCCTCTATTTGTTTCAGAGTAGGTGAGGACAGAGTCAGTCTCCCTTGCTGCACCATAGCCCCTGCCCTGATCACTGTCCCCCACTTTTGTCATCTCAACCTCACTCAGCCATGACAGGTAGGTAAATCTCAGTGATCCAGATAGAAATTCCTGGTGCATCAAGCTCCTTCTGAGTGTATAATTTCATTTTTAGGAGGATCAAGATAAGACAAACTACTAAATTTGTCAACAGCTCATCCACATTGACAGCAAGTTTGGCTGATTTACAAATAATGAGCTTACTGGTAGAAAGACTATTGGGAATTTTAGTTGTTTCCTTAATGAAATCATGGCTTTTCAGCCAGAAGTTATTTACAGTGGCTGCACTCCTCTCAACAGGGATGAAACATTATGATTCTGTTTGTCCTGTGATAACTTTGCACAAGTTAATGTTGTGTTATGTCAGTGTTGACCCAGACTTAAAATTTACTTCCTAAACTGAGGTTCAGCTGACATTACTCAGGAATCTCAGAATTCAGAGTAAGCTCTAGACAACTTTTTGAGGAAGAAGGCAGACATGGGTAATATCTCTGTTAATATATAATCTGGGCACACAGGATCGGATTTGGAGATTGAAGCAATCCAGGCTACAGTCCTAACACCGATGCTGTAGCCATTTCAGAGGGATTTCACTTTGGTCTTGTTTGTTCCCATTCCCATTCATAGTTAGAAAGTATCAGGAACACTTCTAGAGATTATCTCTTGGTTTAAAAGTAGCCCTGTTTGTGCGTTTGGAGACCAAATGAACCAATGAATAGTAAGTGGAGATGATCAAGAGAGTCACAGCAAAAGGGCACTCCAAATTCCCAGATATAAATATAGTTAAATATACTGATACATATTGCTTTTTCAGGTATTGCCAGATCTGCTTCAAAATTACCCTCTTAAAAAGGTTTATTTCTTCCCATTGACTAAAGGAGGAGCTTAGGTAGCTGGATCAGGCTTAAGCATGTAATTCTTTGATAAATATCCTTATTTATCTGGTAGAAATGGTGGACATAAATCCTCTGCAGGGTTTTCTTTGGTCAAAGAACCTTAAAACACATGTAGTGAGATATAGATGTGCCCTTGATGCTAAACATGCAAGGCAGGGCTGCAATAGGTGAGGAAGGGGAGGAAATAAAGCAACTCTCTCACTCAATGTGAGTGAAAACACAGCAAATAAACAGTGAGACTTCAGACCATGCTTTTTCCCCTTCAATGTAATAAATTGATAAACATAAATAAATAGATATAGAAGATATATAAATAATGATAATTAAATAAATAAATTCTAATTTGATACAGCTCCAGTGAATCTAAAAATATTTAAACACAATGAGGATTTAGTCACTGCTCTTGGAAGTTGCTCGGTGTAAAACTAGAACTTTGATATATGAATTTGCTCCAGATGGTTCTCATAGGAACCAGCAGATGAATTTTCACCACTGATTCTTAGAATCATAGAATCATTAAGGCTGGAAAAGCCCTCTAAGATTATTTAGTCCAACCATTGACCCATCACTGCAAGGTCCACCACTAAACCATGTCCTCAAGTGCCACATCTACAAGTGTAACTGCTGTAAAACCATGACCTTATTGTGACCTTCCAGTACCTAATGGGGGTTTAGAAGAAAGAAGAGGACAAACTTTTTGTAGGAGGACATGTTGTGAAAGGACAAGGGGTGATGGTTTTAAACTGTAAGAGAGCTTATTTAGACTACATTTAAAGAATAATGCAGTGAGGGTGGTAAAACACCAGCACATGTTGCCCAGAGAGGTAGTGGAAACATTCAAAGTTGTGTAGGACAGGACTTTGAGTAACTTGGTCTATTGGAAGGTGTCCCTGCCCATGACAGGGATTGGACTGGATGACCCTTAAATGCCCCTTCCAACCCAAACCATTCTGTGATTCTACAATACTTGCTTCTCCCAGTCGGTGTCACAGCAGTAAAATGCAAATCCAGGAAACCTCCATCCTCTTACGCTTCTCTTGGACCCTAGGCAATAAACTGTCCCCAAGACAATAAACATATGACTGTCTATTTATCCCCTAATGAAACAATGCCAACACAAGAGCCACAGGGAGAAGCAGGGGATGGTGGTGGAGGGAGGAACTAAACTGTCTGTTCACTTGAAATAAAGCGGGCAAGATTACGAGACTCGTGTACAATTCTCCACGGTCCCTAAAGTCTCTTGCAAAAAGGTAGAAATGAACTAATTTATTAGTAAAATCACATCAGGGGCAGTAATTTCATGTTAGTGAATTTACATGTAATAACATTAGATTTCCAGCCCTCCATATCAGCACACTGTGGCCCTCTTGGATGATGAATGAGCTGCCTAAAGAAAGATGATAGTTTGATTGTTTTCACAGTGAACGGATCAGCATTTTAATTTCTTGCCTCTGTGTTTATTGCTTATTTGGCCCCTTGCTCAGCTTGTAAAAACTTGGCTAAATGGAAATGAATAAATGTAATTACTGCGGGTGACAGTGGTAATCTGTGTGGGTTTTTCATATTGCCTTTGCCAACGTTAATCTAATCACTAGAGAATATGTGTCACTGCACAAATGCACTGACAGAAAGCAGAGTCCTCCGTCAGTGCCAAGGATATGGAGGCTGGAAGGAGTTTTTGCTGCTGAGGGTTTATTGCTGGGACAAGGCTTTAGTGGACTGGCCTATAGATGATAAATATCATCTTTATATACTCTACAACCTGCCCAGGAGAAACAGCAATGACACAAACCAGTGCTGGAACTGAAAGCAAGCTTTTCCCAACCATTGTTGCCTTTTGGATCTCTCCCAGAGGTTTGACACTGTCTCTGTGTGTTATGGTCACCTCTTGGATGATATTTGCCTCCTTCTTCTCAGCCCATAGACTCTGTTGGGTATAAGTCTGTCTTATCCTGTGTGTGGATGCCACAGGCTTTGCAGAGCTATGGCTGTAGGGCTGAAACACCATTTCTTTTACACAGTAACATGTGAAAAAATGTACATCCAAATAACAGTCATGTTCCCTAAGGCTTTGTTGGGCAGTGGTCTGATGAAACAGATCCAGTACCTGACAAGGAGTGTAGATGTGAATTTGTAGAGGTAATTATTATTGGGCAACAAAAACTCAGAGGGATTAATTGATTTTTCAGATATCATACAAGAAGTGGGATTCAGTTCCAGGTCCAAACACCTTGCATTTAAATACATACACACTTGTACAGGTGTGTAGATATGATCTGTGTGTGGAAGCTCTCATTCTAGTCAATGGAAATCACAGTGGAATTCCACAAATAGAATTCAACTTCCTTTGTAATTACTTATGTAGTGCCATTTTAAATATTCAAGAGATGCCTTCTTGGGCCTGGCAGACGTAACACAGGATTTAAGGATCTCTTATATCCTTCTCATGAGGCAGCTGTAAGTCTGTAAGGGCAACCTCCACCTAAACTCAGAAAACAGAAGACCAGAAAGTTATTCAATTTCCCAAAAGTTGAAGTCTATTTTGGGATAAGCTGAACTGTTCTCTCAGCTTCATGCTAGGATCCTCAGTGACTGCACTGAGTGCACAGACATATCAATTTTCTCTTAATTAAGCCATTTGAGATATCTCAAAGTAGTCCAGCCGGCATCTAGCTGACAGTCCCAAACAGTGGGATGAATAAAAGTGAGGAAACTCATAGCTAAGATAACAAGTCAAAAGCAAAGACTTTACAAAGCCAAACAAGGAATTCATTGACTGCTTCCCATGAGCAGTCAGATGTTTAGACAATTCCAGGAAAGAGGAGCTCCATCACACTTGGAAAAACAAACACCATAACTGAACATCCCCCACCCTTCCTCCTTCTTCACCCAGGTTTTATTGCTGAGCATGACACCACATGGTCTGGAATATCCCTTGGGTCAGCTGGGGTCAGCTGTCCCAGCTGTGTCCCTTCCCAGCTTCCTTCTTACGCCCTGACTACTCACTGGTGGTGCCTCTGAGAAACAGTAAATGCGTTGACTCTGTTTAAAGTGCTGATCAGCAGCAACTAAAACATCCCTGTATTATCAATACTGCTTAGATCACAAATCCAAAACACAGCCCCGTGCCAGATACTTTGGAGATAACTAACCCTATCCCAGCCAAAAGCAGTAGAGATAAGGAGACCTCTGTCTAACAAACTCCTGTCAGTTCTATCTACTCAGTCACCTTGATTCTCTCTCAGCTCATGTTAAGTCATCTGAGAAGCTTTGGTTACCTGCCAGCTGTTAGAAGCAGCTGAATGTCCAAACAGTGAGGGCTTTCATCTGTGGTCATTTGTGACTGGGTTTAGCACTGTGTGTGTCCAGTACAGTGGACTGAAGGAAGCTGACTTGCACAGGAAGCCCCAAATATGTTCATGAGTATTTGCAATGTGCCAACTGGAGGATTTATGGGGGTTGAACAGAAAAGAAGTAGTATTGGTCATGTGAATGCAACCTCAAAACATCAGGAAACATCAGGAAGTTTCATGCTGTGCATAATCCCTCTCTTTCCCATCACCATAAAAACTGATAATGTCCTCAGTGTTGTCAGAAAATTGCATGAAAACTGGGCATGTGCCCAGGGAGACTATAATTAGAAAAGTAATGGAAAGAAAGAGAGAATGTTGGCACTTATTGCAAGCATAATGCCATTGGCAAAGCCAAGGTTGGTTGATGAAGCAGCTCTGGGAGTTTACAACACAGGGTGCTGTTAAAAACTTCTTCATCTCTTGCTTAACTCAATTGAGATGAGTAACATAAAACCCTATAAAAACTCATTCACAAGATCATGATCTGTGACTGGTTCTTTCTTTGGTGTGAGAGGACAGGGAGCCAAAATTAATGTAACAGATCTCTGACATACCCTCTCTTCAACTGGCTCTCCCACCTCCTATTCCCTAAATTATACACATGAACACAAAACACATGCAAGATAATTCCCCAGTTTAAAGTTGGAGAACTGAGGCACAAAGGCTGCATCTGTACCAGTAAATCAAATACTTCCAGGACACTCTCTGCCCCAAAGACATCTGACATTGTCTGGATGTCACTCTGTGATTAAACCCTCTTCACATAACCTTCAGAATAATGTGATCACACCCAAGCTGCCCACTGGGGTGGGGCATCAACAACTTCTCTGGACAGTCTGTGCCAGGGCTTCACCACCCTCAGGGAATTTCTTTCTAATATCCAACCAAAATCTCACCTCTTTTGTCTTAAAGCAATTAAATGGCTGCATTTAGGGAGTGTGGTCAAGAGATACATAGTTGCAGATGTCAGATATGATGGAGAGGAGGCAAAGACGAGCTATGTCCTAACCATCACATCAGCACTGCCTGGATGAAGTTCCAAGTGCACCAGCATCTTCACTGTCACCACTTTGGACCTTTCTGAACAAGTTCCTCAGACTTCCAGGTTCAGTTCTGCACATCCCAGTGCTTTAAGGCTCACAACCAGTGTAGGCAGAGTTCACATATTTGTCAAATTTACAGTTCTGCTCAAGATCCCTCCATATAACCACTAAACGTTATGCTGCCACTTAATCTCCTCCCCAGCTCTTTCACTGCATCTCTTGTCCTCACTTGGATTTGTTTGACTTACTTAGACTCTTTTGTACTTACTTCTGGCTGTTTTACACACAGTTCATGCACCAGTTTAACTAAATCAGTTTAGAAACCAATTTAGTTAAATCAGTACAAACCCCTTGGGTAGAACCAGATGGAGAATGCCTTTAATTGATTTAATGTAAGTCAGAGGTTTTTAGTTGATATGCCCTATTTTCTTGTTGACTTTTACAAGCAATGCCCCGCCATCAACATGAACATGGTCTCTCACACCTACGAAGTGGGGAATTTGTCAGGAAGGAAACAGATTCCATTTATGTTCCCAAGGTGTTTGAGTATGAGAATATGAATATGAGAAGAATAAGCTGCTTCTTTTGCTCCTCCCACTCCTGATAAGTAGCTGCCTTCTCTGCTTAAAATAACCCTTTACTTTTGTTGATATAGTGATTAATTTGAAGAGGTGAGAGGAGCAGAAGGCTCTGGAGAATCAGAATGGAATAGAAAGCCAACACTACAAAGACAGTGCACATCACTAGTGACTTGGAAGCTGTAACTATTGTTTGAATAAAAAGGCTTGAAAAAAATGAGTCCACTTCACACTTTCATGTTTTATAAACTCTTCCACTAGCCAGGCTGAGAGGGCAGCCTAGGACTGAACATACAAAAGGGCTGAGATGGATGTCCTTCCTGTGGGTTCCTCTGGAGCAGAGGAGAGAGTGGAGAGGAAAAGAAACCCACCACTCTTTTATGTGTCATCTGCTGACAGAGATCCTTGCATCCCATGTTTTATCCTTCACGGACATTCAATGGTTTATGAAGAGACAGTCAGCCAAATAGGGCCAAAATAATTGAAGGTGGGAATTTAAATTGCGTTCAGCTGGAGCTCAATCTAAAGGAGCCCAAGATTTGTTGTTTCATACAATGTTAAACCGAATGAAGCAAAACTGAATTAAAGTCACCTTAATTCTGAACGAGAGAGTCCACACGGTGTTTTAATTTAGTTGAACTAATCCACTTCAAAAATTAATTCAGATTAATTTTCCTCAATATCCCTGAGCAGATCTGCAAAGCAGCCTGAAGGGGTTGGGAACAATTTCCCTGGACACGGAAATTGAACGGAACAGGCTCCAGTCCAATGGCAGCTCCACAATAGAGCCTTGTGTCAGCACTGTTGTTCCAGAATTAAACAGAGAATCATTTCAGATTATCTGTTGCGCTCCATGCCCTCATCCTGCCTTCCTTCACAATAATTTCCTTAATCCCAAAGACATGAGAGTTGAACCATGAGATATCCAAAACCCATAATAAATTCTCCCCCACAAAATTAAATGACAACATGGAACAGCAATTTAGGTTCTAGTCATTTTTATGGGAAGCATTCCTTCCAAAATGAAAATAAACATGCCTTCACCCTACTTGGAATGGCTTTGGATTTAATAGAGCTGGAACTAATTGGAACCCTGCAAACCAGCCAGAGTCAAAGTGAAACTCCTCAGTGTAGCTGTTGAATTAAATGTATGTGTTAAAAACAAACAAACAGAAAAGAAATCACACTGACTTTTAAAGGTTGTAATACTCTGGTTTTTATTAGTACAAGAGAGAGTTTGGATATATTCTCCAAAGAAGTAGCACATTGACAGGATCATTTTCTTTGTATATAAAGTTGCAATTAAGTCCATGTTTTTATTTCAATTATGTTTCTTCCTGATTTCTTAAACTTTTTATTTTCTTTTTCTTCTTTTTTACATTTTTCTTTTTTTCTTTTTTTTTTTTTTTAAGAAAAATAAATAGGGAGTTTGCTTTTTTTACCTCTTTTTTAAACCAAAAAAACATCTTGGCCTTATTTTTCTCAGGATATTCTCTTTCTGAGACTAAGCTGTTAAAACTTTTGGGTATAAAGTTAGACAATGGCCTATAAAAAATCCTAAAGCAATTGAAAAACAATGTTCAGCACTTTGTACTGACATGGTACTGCAACTTGTGAACTCCTGATAATACTCTCACTTTGAGGCAACCAGTTGTGGAAAATCAATAATCAGGCAGTAGCTATTGCAGAAGGACTTGCAGGAACAAAAAAGCCTTTTTTTGACACTGGGAAACACATTTTGTTGCTAAACTTCTTCACTAAAAATAGTGAAGTTAAGTCCTAGTTATCAATGAATCAGATGCAAGTATTTATTGTGTTCTCTTCATTGTTCCTTTCTTTTAGCATCCTTATTTTTCTTTGTGCATAGTAAAAAATGGACATATTTAAAATATAAAGATTTCAGATGCCTCTTGCAATCTGGATGAGAAAAAGCTTTGTGTTCTGCTTGGATCATCTGGAGGGACAGTTGTGAGAGAGACTGTACAGAAGGGAGCTTGTTACAGCAAATAAACTGATATTAGAATGTAAATTCCTCTCATCTATTCACGATCTCTTTCGGAGACCGAGCTCTTAGAGCAGTGGGTGGAAAAATGTCTATTTTTATTAAATGTCCTGTTGGTGGCAGCAGTTACAGTACATTTAATCCAACAGCAAAAGTAAGAACCTGTTCTGGCCAGGTAACATGACAGTTTGCAGGCAGAAAGGTGATCTCAGGTGATCTCAGGTCATCTCCAAAAATTGATCACTCGGCTCCGGCTTCAACAGTTCAGTTCACACTAAAAAACAAGGGAAGGAAGGGAAAAATAATAATAATTTAAAAACCCGAAACCAAAATAAAAAGCTGTTCCAGGAGCACTGTGAGGCAGAACTGTTTGAGAAAGAAAGAGGTGGCAAAGCTGAGCAAATCAAAAATAAATAGAGATTTTATTTTGGTCTACGTGGCTGGGGAAAGTGATGGGCAGTGAAAATTCAGAGGGAGAAAGGGAGGGAGGCAGGGCTGAGGACAGGCATCAGCAGTTTAGTGATTCAGGAAGAGAGTTTAAAGCTGGCTGCTTTCAAAGTCACTTGCTTGTATGACTCATGATGAAGAGGAAGAGAACAGAGAAAACAGATTGGAGGAGGAAGAAACATCTGAGGAAGAGCTGTAGTTTTCCAGACAGAGCCAAATCATTAAATCTCCTCCTTTTATCTCTCTTTCAAGCGGGGGGGGGGGGGGGGGAAGTTGTTTAAAAAA
>JAYRBT010000114.1:111707886-111718458 GCA_036023395.1 Myiotriccus ornatus
CCCCCCCCCCCCCCCCCCCCCCCCCCCCCCCCCCCCCCCCCCCCCCCCCCCCCCCCCCCCCCCCCCAAGCGCGGTAAAAACTCTTTTCCCCGTCCTGTTTTTCTTGAGCTATCAGATTCTAGAAGCAGAATTTTTCATACATTGCTGTTGATTTCAGGTGCTTTTGGTTCCAGCTGCCCAACTGGGGTCACTCAAGAGTGGCTGCCTTTTCCAGGATTTGTTGGAGACATCCAGTCTGGAAATGCAGCATCTTTAAGTCATGTGGGCATAATTATTGAAGCTGAGAAAGATCCTGAAAACGATGAAGAGATGGAGAGAAATATTTTACCAGAGCCTGTAGTGATAGGACAAGGGGTAGTGGTTTTAATCTGAAACAGGGAAGGTTTAGATTGGAGAAAAAGAAGTTCTTTATGATGAGACTGATGAGGCACTGATACAGGTTACCCAGAGAAGCTGTGGCTGCCCCATCCCTGGAGGTGTTCAAGGCCAGATTGGATGGGGTTTGGAGCAAAGTGGAATAGTGGAAGGTGTCCCTGCCCATGGCAGGGGCTTGGAATGTGATGATCTTTAAAGTCCCTTCCAACCCAGACCATTCTGTTCTTTTAGGATCTATAATACAGACATAAAAAATCTGATTTAAGAGAAGTAATTCAATCACTCCATGTCCCTCCTACTAATTTTGAGACAGGCATCTCACCATTGATGGTGGTTTTGATTTACTGGCCTCAGTCATTTTAAAAGGGCATGAGCAGTCTGGTTACAATATTTTCCGGCATAAAGAGATCTTCTATAAGCATCTCTTCTCTGGAAGAGATTAGGATTAGATCCTGATGCTTTATTGGACTGCTGACAAAACTTCCTGCAGATTAGACTTCTAATGCCAGTTTCTGCCTTGTAGGGGAAGAGTTCATACACTGAGAACAGAACTGAAGCTCTGGAGGAGAGAGGGGGAAGGTATTTTGTACCTGCAAGGTGCAAATCCTTTTGTGCACCAAACAATCAGTGCAAGCTGCATAAACTGAACTTTCTGAAGCAAACATTCAGAAATTCAAACAGTTTTCCACGTTTTCAGGGAGCCCCCGAGCTCCCCTTGCCAGATAGCAGACCCGGATTGTCTCCCTTACAGGCAGCAGTAAAACTGCGTGGAAGAAAACAAGAAGAGAGGAAAACAAAACAGACAAACCTCAAAGTCCCCATGGGAATGAACAGAAATAAACACAGTCAATGTGGAAATCAGTGTTGATTCCTGACATCAGATTCTCACTCTGTTTGACCTCAGGAACAGCACTGACATGTACCAGAGGGCAGGGAGTAGGAAAAAAATGGTGGGGCACGTGACATGTGCAGTGAGAACATCTGATGTGTTTTAAGAAGCTCTGTGCCTGGAAGTTATTAATATAAACCACGTCCTAATAGTTCTACTTAACTATCATTTAGATAAGTAGCAGTAGTGGAATTTTTTTCAGTGTGTAAAGCCTTTAGTAAACCAAGAACTTAAGGGAGGATCCATGTTTTTCCATTCAGTGACTTTAACTACCTTCTGCAAAGTTACCAGACATCCCTGATTCCAGATCGGAGATCATTGCCCACCTTTAATAAAATTAACAGATGAAGGCTCAGATTAATATAATCAAATGTTACCTGCCTTAAACTCAGGCATCTGATCTCAGCTAGTTCCCAAAGATTGCAGAGGTATCTCCAATAGACAACTTGTGTCACCTTGGAATGACATCAGTCTCAGAAGAGAAAAACTTGAGACCAGAAGCAACTGTAGGTGTCATTATCTGGTCATTACCTGGTTGCAGGGTCATATTATTCCTCCCCACCACGTATTTTACTTTATATGCCTCACGTCACTCATACATGTCACTACTCCTTACAGATTCCAGATTGCTCTGTCTTTCTCTAGCTCCATGCTGGATCTCCCATATCTGCTGCTGATGGAACTGCCATTTACCACTTCTTTGCTTTTCCAGGAGAGGAACTTGCAGTGGATTCAGAGATGCAAGTATCCCTGTAATCGCTGGACACAGAGAGAGGAAGTCACATATCACTTAATTTTGAAAGGTATCATGTCTGTATTTGGAAAGCAAAATACTTCAGATTTCAAGTTTTGATGAAAAAATGGTGTTTTCCAAAGGTCAGAAAAAAATATATGTCCAGCTTGACCAAGAACACATATGAAAGTTTCAAATGTCAAAGTGTGGGTCAAAGCACATAGACATTCTTGTGTCTTAAACAAGCAGCTAAATGGATGAACTGAGAAGAGGAGCATCATCTGTCCCATTAGCCATCAGCTGCTTATCCCCCCAGGCCAAGACAACATATTGGGGGACTTTGTTATATTTTCTTTTTCACTTGGCTAGTTCTGTTTGAGTCAGTGGCTCAGACTAATTACTAGAAAATAAATAATAAAATATGTAAGAGCCTCAGCAGGAGTGAATCTCTTTGCATAAAGAAAGAACCAGCCCAGGTCTCAAAAAACTCAGCACAGAGCCAGGAAATTTAGCAATAAAGTAAACAGCAAGAACAAGGAAAATGTACTAACTTTGTTCTGGTTTTATTCACTTGATCAGTGTCTGGACATCCTTAAAGTTACCAGCTTCTATTTCAAAGAAGACAAGTGGTGATTGTGCTGCCTTGGGCTTCATTCCTTGCATTTCCACAAGTGGCAGAACTTTGCTGTGATATTAGAAGAAGAATTAAAGATATTCAGACATAAATGAGTGATGGTATTAAACTTGGCTGATTTTAGTTTGTGTTTAAAATTAGGATGTCAGAATAGATTTATCCTCCAGCACCCCTTTATGCCAATGGAAAGAAACAGGCACTTTCTCAGAGCAATTTTTCTAACCTATCTTTGATACATATTTTAAAAGGGGATCAGTCATCCTGTCCAAGAACCTTTACTTCTCATTACTAATTTTAGAAGAAACCTCGGATATCAAATTTCTGGTTTAAACACCACAGTTACCTGTTCTTAAATTAGGTAAAGAAATCTATATGCCCAGAATTTAAGGAGGACAATGTTTAGAGGTAAGACTTTAATGCCTGAGGGCTTGGTTCCAGTCTGACACCCATTACCACCTGGAACAACAATGGAATTCACCTCCTGTCACTGTATATTGCAGGCAGATATGGCTGAGTAAGGTAGTCAAGGCTCTCCTCATACTCAGTGAGGAAAAAAATGTGGTTCATCCGATGTGTTTTAGAAATACTCTAGCACAGAAGGAAATATGAGCTCTTCCTTCTCTCCCCTGGCTCTCAAAGCAGTTGGGATATAGCTACAGCCAGACAGAGATGTCTCATCTGCAGAAACATAACTGTGGGCAGATGAACCCCACCTGAGACATTCTGTATGACTTCATTAGTTTTTTCTACTTTAAAGCTCCAAGACTGTGAATTCAGGTTGAATTCAGCTTCAGTCTTCTGCTACCCACAAGAAGCTGCAAAGAATCTTGATTATTGACTACGATGGAGCCATAAAAATATGGTTCAATCAGAAAAAACAGCTTCAGAAATCAAGAGTTTCTCTCTACTCTTTCAACTCCCTCCAATTAAAAATATAATTTGATTTCTTTTCCTTTTTTTAAATATCTACCCTATTTGACCTGTAATGGAAATGCCACTAAACATGATGCTTTTGGCATCCTTACAGAGTTCCCAAGCTTCTCCTGTGAATCCCACAGCACAATGTCTCTCCATTATCATGCCTGTTCAGCATTTCTGGAAGTCTGCAATGAATAGGTAATGGAACAAACTCAGGAAAATGCTGATTACTGAAGTTTCTGAAAAAGCAGTGATGTTATACAAAGTGTCAGAAAGTAGAACTTGGGAAAGAAACTGGGAAATTTGCCCTGAGATGAATGTATCACTTGAAACGGGGAATATATTTATTGAACAGAATGGGACATATTCAGAAAAACACAAGAAAACAAACAGTGAATAAACTATTGTTACTTTTCTTTTACTTTATGATGCTGTGTTACATTCAGTTCTTGTTGTTTTTGTTGATGCCCTTGTTTTGGTTGATGTTCAACATTGCTTAAATAATGCAAGTAACTCTTTATTTGTGTCTGTGCTACAGCTCTCTCAGCACATTCTCGTGTCTCTTTCAACTTATACTTGATTTCTAATGTGAAATAGTAACTTATTTTGCCAGAGACTTCAGTTCTAGGGACTGAATTAAATGGTTTTGATGGCTGGTGACTCACTGCTTGCCTGATACAAGCCATAAATGCAATAATATCAAAGACGCACCCAATGCTGCAGATCACTACTGAGTGTAGGTGCAACCAAGGACTTGCTTCTATCATCACCAGAACTAAAAAGAATAAGAACACTTTTTGTTGTTGTTGTTTTAATCACAGAATCATTTAGGCTGGAAAAGACCTCCAAGTCAACCTCTCAAGTCCAACCTGTGTCAGATCCTCACCTTGTCACCCAGCCCAGAGCACTGAGTGACATGTCCAGTCATTTCTTGAACACTTCCAAGGATGGGGAGCAGCCCATTCCAATGCCTAACAGCTCTTTCCATGAAGAAATTCTTCAACCTGAAGCTCTCGTGGTGCACCTTGAGGCTATTTCCTCTTATCGTGTCATTTGTTGGGAGAACAGTCTGTTCCCCGCTTTGTTACAACCTCCTTTAATGACTGTGTTTAACATTGCAGCACTCCAGTGAACTAGGAAGATATTTTTATTTACTTCATTCATACTCAGAACAACATTCAGGAGACCAGTGGTATTCATCCAATTAAAAGTGTACTTTTTAAATTTCCTTTTCTCAAAACTACAGTTTAAGTGAAAAGTTTTTAAACACTCCTCATCCAAAACTAAGAATGGTTAGTCAGTCTTATTTGAATCAGAATTGGTTTCTTACTCAAATCTAACTGATATCAGATAGTGACATTATCAGTTTCCAAAAATGTTTACGGAAGTCTCAAGACATTTCAGTAAATGTATATTCTCAGTGATATTTTAAGTCAGTTTCTCACTTTTTTCTTTATCTTATTTGATGATTTCTAATCAAAATTAGATCATATGTAGAGGATTAGAGACTAGCAAGTGTTGTTTTTACTTGAAGCTACCTGGTAACAGAGAGCAAAAGTTTATTAATGTGATATTTCTATTAAAATAAATCTTTCTGTGAAAAATGAAAATCTGCTTCAAGCTGTGTATTTGTTTTCTATCAGAATAATGAAAGAGTACATGTAAAAAATGGCCAATATGGGTGAAAGATGGGCAGAGAGGAGAACAGAGAGATAAAACGGGTGATACTATTTTTAACATCTTTTTAACCATTTCAAAGTCTGATTTTCAGGCAAATCCTTCAAATCTGGATTTAGACACGTGAGAATTCAGTACAATGAAGATGAGTGAGGATGATTATAAACCTCACAAGCCTTTGTATTTGGCCAGGTTTCTATTGTATAAAGCCATGAGTCATCAAAAAGCTTTAAACTGAAGGAGTGTAGATTTAGGTTGGATAGTAGGAATAAATTCTTCCCTGGGAGGGTGGGGAGGCCCTGGCACAGGTTGCCCAGAGAAGCTGTTGCTGCCCCATCCCTGGAAGGGTCCAAGGCCATGTTGGACAGGGCTTGGAACAACCTGGGATAGTGGAAGGTGTCCCTGTCCATGGCAGGTGGTTTGGAACGAGATGATCTTTAAGGTCACTTCCTACCCAAAACATTCTGTGATTTTATGGGAAAAAAATAAATCAAAAAAAAGGTAAAACTGAGAACAAAAATTTGATTTGCAAAGTTTTTGATCCCTGTTTGGTACAAGAGACTAACAAAGGGAGACAGGAAAGGAGAAAGAGACAATGAGAGAGTTTTGGCTACTAAGGCTGCAATTCTACTAGTAAACTAAAGTTGACTGGTATCCCATGTAGCCACCCACGATTCTAGTCATAGTCAATGAAAAATGCTTTCAGATAACAATTTAGCCCAGACTAGACATGCACCCCTCTCTGGAGAAGCCTTTCTCTTCCCATGGGTTGTGGAGGGAGCCCAGGGCAACTCCGCATGTAACACAGGAGCCACAGTGACACTCAGTGAAGGAGGACCAGGACAGCCTGAGTGCCAGCAAGCTGCAGTCTTGGAGGGCTTAGTCCTGCCACCGCCACCAGAATCAATTATTCCTAAATAAATCAATTAAATGCTGTTTAACCCCAACAGAAATAGAGAAAAAGGTCCTTTGTGAGAAGAAGACTGGAGTTTAGTTTGTGGGGGTTTTTTCCATAGGAAAATCATGGCTGAATTCCAAGATGTTTTGTAAGTCTGATTTGTTTTTTTCTTGGGTGTTCTTCTGGTACATTCATCTGCTTATTTGTTTAAGGAATGTGGTGCTGGTGAGAGTTGCTGGATTGATGCCTTGGGGAGAGCAAAGCCTTTTATTTGGCTGGTTCTACCCGTGGTCCATACCCACATTGCTTCCCTCTGACCTGAAAGAACCACCTTTAAGAGTGAAAAAGTAGTTTTGTTTCCCGGGCCTTGTCACTCTTGCCCTTTCCTCTGGATCTGCCAGCAGTGGACAGAGGGTCATTGGAGCTTATTTTTATAGACAAGGGCACACTGTCAAGGGTTTCATTTCACATCCAAAACTTGCTCGTAAGTTTTGTTGGGCTTGAAACCTTACAATAGCAGGATTTTAGTTTTTCTATAGGCAGCTGCTGGCCAGGCTGGCAGGACTATTTCTCTCAGTCTTCTGTCACCCTATTTTGATTCAGGAAATTCTATAGCCCATGAAAATAGTAATAACAAGGAAAAAAATTAAGGGCAAGAATGTTAAAACTCACTCTACAGCTCTCTAGACTTCATTTCCTCAGACAACTGACTGCAATCCCCAGTCCAAAAAAATCTTGCATGCCATGCTTTGCTTTTAGCAAGACTTTCTTCTCCTTTATATCTCTGCACAGTTTATTGTCTTGAAGATGGTTTGTTAAGATTACCCACCTCTGGGTGTTCCCCTTCATCCTCTCTGTCACCTGTGACATCGGAAATCTCATGTAATATTCCTGAGCATCAACACATCATTTTTCAGGAAAAGATTAATAGTTGACAACACTCCAATGATGCTCCCCAACAAGGCCTTGAAAAAGCTTCTTAGTGAGAGACAGAGTGAAAGAAAAAAGGTGGGGAAAGAAAGTTGAGGAAATAAGGAGAAAGAGAGAAAGGAAGACAAACAAGCTTCACAAACCATCTCTGAGAATTTTTAGGAAAACAAATTACAAATATTTTTTTTATTTCCTTTAAAATTGCTAAAGATGGTTGAAACATGGAATATTGTCCTGAATACTGGACAACATTGTCTGAAGGACCTGTGGGTCAAAGTGCTATTCTGAATATGGGTCCAAGCTCTGCTGTGTAATTTGACTCGATAAAGGGCATCGATCCTGAGATTTGGAGAGAGTCTCCATTTCATCTGAAGGACAAAGTCCCAACAGTGGGAAGCAGGAGTAGAATCCTAAACATCTTCCTTCTTGAATGAAAACCACCTATGCTCCACTAATGTGGATTATCCTCCTCTGGCATCTCTTCTTCAAAGGAGGGGAGGCTATTTTGAAAACAATATCCCAAATCTCATGCCGGTTATGAGAGAAACACATTCCCCATGGGTATTTTCACCACTTTAGGTTTCCGAGGAACTTCACATTCTCAGGATGTGTTAGTTCCTGTTCTCTCTGCATGACCAGGTCTGAGGGTTTGGAAATTCAGAGCTCCATGGGTAAATCCATTGCAAGTGGTATCTGCAATATCTCATTATAAAAACTGCAAAATCAGGGCTGCTGTGTTTTACCCTCTTAATGTAGTTCTTCATTGAATGTGTCAGGAAGCATCTCCCATTTTAATATTTGATAAATAAAAACAGATAGGAGTGCTGCAAAATACCCAGTACCACTCATTAACAGACCTGGGGAATCCTCCTCAGATTATCACTATGTGCCCTCCCTTCACCTTTTCTCTTTCCAAAAAAAAAGATACAAAGGAGGAAATTCACAACAGGAAATTGCAATTATCTCTGTTACCATTATTGCTGTTTCTTCCCTCTCCTTCCACCCAACCAGGAATGAAAAGCCAAAGGACGGCGAAAAGCAATTTGCCTTGGAAATGCAACGTTTTTGGGTGTTCTGCCATTGATGCTGCATTTTTAATACCCACCCCTCTGAGTGTGTTATCATTAAAACTTCATGGCTACCATTTTATTTATTTATTTATTAGCAGCAACGCCACCCCTGCGCTCGGCAGAGCTTCCTGCCTTCCCGATTTCAGCAGCGCCTGACCCCATTTCAGTCAATTTTCCATATCCTGCCTGTCTCGGATCCGCCGAGGGAACACACTGATGCTGTGTTTATGCTAATTTTATGCTCTCTGAGTTGTGTCTGTTATTCAAAGCAGTTGAAGCAGTTATTGCCAGTAATCTTATTTCTGTGAGAGCCCCCGGGGCAGAGTGAGCCTCGGAGCCGGTCCTGCAGACCGTGTCAGAGCCATCACAGCCTGCTGGTAAATGGCAGCTCTTTCCTGCAGAATCTGATATCAGTTACTTGGCAAACACAGTAATAAAATGAAACAAATCAGATTTTCAAGTAAATAAACCAGACTTCAATGGCAGCAACAATGGTCAGGACAACAGGATTTTAATAAGTGATGCTATACGGTGGAAAATATCGGAGTGCTGCATCCCTTCTTCTTCCTGCTCTGTCCCTGCTCCAACCCAGAATTATCTGCCTGAACCCTTATGTACTGAAAGCAAACAAACAAGCAAAAATACTACCAGAGTGGAGTCTACTCTTCCAGTCAGTAAAATGGGAATTCACCTATGGCATGTACGGAAATTCCCCTGTCAAGGTGCTGAGTTGTTGCATCGGGCAACAGAAGAACAAAATTAATTGTTACTCCTGTTTTTCTGCTCCGTAATATCCATGGGAAGTTGCATGAGACCATCTACATTATGGAACAGATGGATGGTACCTACCAAGGGAAACCTTTTGTTTGGAAGAGCCAAATGTAATCCATGGCTTTGCCACCATTTTCTCAGGCACCTTGGGCGTGTTAACTTAGGGATGGGTCTGGCAGTGCCCGTCACCTTTTCAACAAGGTTTTCAAGCAAACTAAATCACCCACTTCCTTGGTGCTTTCCTAAAAGCCAAATAATCAGCAGACAGAAAAATTGTTTTATTCTAAAACAGCATTTAGAGAAAAACTTGAAGTTCTGCATTTTCAGACAGGCTTGCCTTGGAAAATGTTTAAAATTTTGTCAGAAAGCCAATAGCTGAGAAAAAAAAACAAAAACAACAATTGGATTCTGGCCAATTTTCAGTTGCCAAAAATGTAAACCATTTTTCTCATAAGAAACATTTCCTGTAGAAAACTTCAATTTAAGAAACATTTTTCAACAAGAAGACATTTCAAATGGAACATTTTCATGTTTTTCTACTGCCATCAACTGCACTCAGCTTTTATTATGCAGCTTAAGGCCATGTTTGCAGCATACTGTGCTCTCTAGAAAGTTGCCCAGTTACACTGAGTCCTCTATAGCAGCAGGAGCTCCCATATATAAATTTATATATGTATATATACAGAAATGAAACACAAAATCCTGGATTTAATCTCTCCTTACTGTAGTTTCTCATCTGTCAAAACTGATTAATAACACTTCTATTTCATTACTCAAATAATTTTTAAACTTTTCTGAAAGCCTCTGTCATCTGTTCTCTATGCTAAACTTCCTGAACAGCAGAAGTTTTACTGTGATACCACTTTCCTCATATTTTGTAGGTCTGATGAAAGCATTTGGAACTTCACTTTTGTCTTTCAAATCATACCAGACCAAAGGAAACACTAAGATCACCCACACGCTCCTCCTGGAGCATCTCAATGATGTATCTGATGGTAAATTAAATATGCCCTGACTGATCCCTGTCCCTAAAGACAATTCATGATGTTTGGCCACATCCATTATAACAGTTCTTGGTCCCCAAAACGCTGTGTGGCCCCTCACAAAATGCATGTTGGAAATGATTTCTGGTCCAGGAACTGTGGAGTTTCAAGGCATGGTGATATTTACTTGAATTATTTCATTTTACAGTAAATAACTAGTATATGGTGTTGAGTCTTCTCTGATCAAAAGATGAGAGACATTTGTGAGGGTATTTTTTCTATTTGCAGCAATATTTGCATCAGTTTTAACGGAGGTAACAGGCTTGGCATGTCCAGGGAAGGGCAGTGGAGACGATGAAGGGTCTGGGGCACTAGGTCTGATGAGGAGTGACTGAGGGAGCCGGGGGGGCTCAGCCTGGAGAAAAGGAGGCTCAGGGAGGACCTTTCCACAATTTCCTGAAAGGAATCTGTAGCCAGGTGAGGGTCTGTTTCTTCTTTTTTTTTTTTTTTTACACACACACACTTTAGATCTGTACAAATAGAAATCTGGGAAGCATTTTATAAAATTCTCATTTAAAAAAACAAACAAAACCAACCAAACAAAACGGACAAACAAACAAACAAAAAAAAGGCAAAACAAAACAAAAAAATACTATGAGTATCAATTGAATTTTATTCCTTAAGAACAGAAATG
>JAYRBT010000114.1:111718558-111750422 GCA_036023395.1 Myiotriccus ornatus
CAAACAAAAAAAAGGCAAAACAAAACAAAAAAATACTATGAGTATCAATTGAATTTTATTCCTTAAGAACAGAAATGCTTAGAAAAATGTTTTTTTGAAAACTTTTCCAGTTGAAAACAATATAACTCTGTTAAAGAGATGCAGACAGTATTGTGCCTGCTTCTGGACAGATGTTCCTTGCAACAATTGCTTTTAATATGGAGCTATTTCTCCATTCGTGAAGCAAACATCAGTTAATTGGATTGTTCTATAGATTTATTAGTTCAGAAAAATATTCAGAATATATGTATGTGGGTTTTTTATATATGTATGTATAAATCTAGATTAAAATTTATTTTATGGTCCTCATCAATGCTATTCCTTCTAAAGTAAATAAAAAGTCACGACTTTGATAAGAGAGGAATTGGCCCACTTAAACTTTTTATATCAATCTCTTTTACATCATTCTCGAAGGAGGTGATGTCTGAGAACAAGCATATGTGTCTAATGTCCTTCTTCCAATATTACTTTTATATTTTGGCAATTCATTTCATTCTTAATGAAATGCAAAAAAAAAAAAAAAAAGCCTTCTGAAATTTCTTGGGTTTTTTTCATTAATAACATTTCCATATGTAAACACAAATATAAATACAAATACAGGATAGGCATGTAAACCTTTGACAGTGGTTTCAAGTATCCTTTTGCAGGAAGCTAATTTTTAATATTAATGGCAAATTGCTAGACTTAAGATATCCAAAAAACCCAGTTTTCTGTTTCTGTATATATTTGTTTTACATGTTTGGAAGCATTTGAGGCTTGGAAGATGGGTAGTTATTGTGTGTCCTTCTTCCCACAATTCAAACTAAGGGGTCCTGCTGTGCACTATTGAGGAAGGCGGTCGCTGGCCACCTGACAGGCAACTCCAGAACAGCTGTTTTGGATACTTGGCACCCAAACTTAGGGACATATCTTCAAAATTCAATGAATCCTAGAATGGCTTGGGTAGAAGGGACTTCAAAGATCACCTATTTCTAACCCCTCCACAAAGGGCAGGGACATCTTCCACTAGATCCATATAACGTGGAAAGGTGCACCAGGGAGATAGAGGATCACAACGAACTTGGGTTAACTGAGCAGAAGGCAACAGCTGTCAAGGTTATTCTGGATTTTTGTTTTCCTGTTGAGACAATATTTAACTTTTTGACTAACTGAAGCAGCACCAGGAGCAGGAAAGGAAGGACCAAGTCCTCTGCACAAGTTTAACATCCCTAAATTGGATCTGCAGCTATTGGAGAGGAACGGGTGTCACCTGGGCTCCAGTGTGAAATGTGTGTCTAAGCTTAGTGGGATAAGTAATCTTCTGGAGGTTTCTTGTACAGCATCATCAGGGTTCAACCCCAACTTGAGATGTGGAAGACGATTGCTCCTCTGCCTGATGCAAACCCAAATCTCCCTTTTTTCCTAAGACAAAAACTGATTCTTGTCATTTCAGAGATAAATAGGCTAATTTTCCTATTACTGCTCAGTTAGTTGTTGCAGCAAAAATATCACCTTATTTTAAACAGGTGGTTTAAATTGCATATCTGTTCCTTTTTTTTTCTTAGTTATCTCCTTTTATTGTATTATTTATTTCCATGGCAGAAAGGAGACTTCTGAATCATTTTCCTGAGCTGGAAGGGACCCACAAGGATCATCAAGTGCAACTACTGGCCCTACATGGGATAGCTCAATGATCCCACCATGTGTCTGGGAGCATTGTCCAAACACTCCTTGAGCTCTGGCAGCCTTTCAGGCCCTGACCACTCCCCTGGAGAGCCTGTTCAGTGCTCAGCCACCCTCTGGATATCAGTTGTTTCTCATTAGAGAGAATAATATGCTGCACAACACAATGACAGGCCAGCCAGCTTCACTATTTTCAAAAACTCATCCCTTGAGAGCATAGTTTTCTCTCCCCAAAGATATTTAGGTCAGTTGTCTTTAAAGAACTTTCTCTTCCATCCATTGTGGATGTCCCATCATAACCTAAGTTATACAATTGGAATAAATAAGTTGAATGGTACCACCAATGCAACCATTACTACAGTCAAACAAAGGGAAAAAAATTCCCAAGCCTGAAATTCTAACTAATCCTTCCATGTGGATCTGGATTACTGTTCCTGGATTACTTCAGAGAATTTCAGTTCTTTCCATTGCACAGATATCAGTGGGATTATTGCTTATTTCTTTATAATTGAACACAGGCCAGGGCTTTGAGTAACCTGATCTAGTGGAAGGTGTCCCTGCCCATGGCAGGTGGTTGGAATGAGAAGATCTGTAAGGTCCTTTCCAACTCAAACCCTTCTGTACTCACATGATTCTAACATGGCAGTGTTAAAAATCAGCTCTTCACCTTTAGATCCAAACAGCTTCATGTTCTTTACAGCAACACGAAGATAAATAACCCCTTCCTATATAGGATTTATGCTGATGTTAAAAAATGCTAATAGATTAAAGAAAGTCAGAGATTTCTTCACTCTATTGAACCTAATAAAAATACATAATTTTGCTCACTCTCTTCCCCTCCAAAGGGTTCATCGTTTGCCGTAGAAATAATGTTACCAGTTAGAGGATTTTCAAATATTGCTTCCTTCCTGTTTCTCTTAATTTGGCTGGAGGTGCAATGATCAAGTGAATTGGAGCATTAAATTACTAAAAAAGAAAGTACACCCCTTATTTCTCTCTGATAAGGCAGAGTACACACACACACATACATACACACACATGCACATGTGCACACAGACACACCATTTTAAGCCCCAAATATTGTGCTGAAACATTTCTCCCTCACATATAGGCTTGGGAAGAATTTAGTGCTAAATAAATGCTGCCTCAAACCAGGCAAGATAAAACATAAATCATTGCATTAAAAACCTCTAACAAGTCTATCTGCTTTTTGAAATGACTGGGAGATGAAAGAGAGGAGTCTCATTTAAGAAGGCCCAGTGGAACAGTTCTGCATTTATATAGCTGTTATCAAAAGCAATTCATTTGGAGATCAAATAGACTGACAGATAGGACAAGCAGGGGATCACTACTGCCTTCAGGCAGCCAAAAGCAAGGCTGGTTTCCCAGTACCATCACTAATATTGGGTCTAGTCAATGCTCATGTCTATTATGGCTCGCAGTAACAGCCAGCTGAATGTTAATATACACTTCTTACACTCCAATTCGATGCCGATTTGTAGCTGAGGGAGTAAATAGTCTACAGCCCCTTCTCAGAGGTTTTTTTTCTCCTTTTCCTTTTTCTGGTGGGAGAAGTTCCTTTTGTAATTATTGTGTGTCTGCTGTAGATTTAGTTCTTACAAAGGCAGTGCCACTGAAGACTAAAGCAAGACAATGGACTTGCCCCTGTCCCATTAGGAATGTGCTGTGGTGTGTGCATGGGCAGCACCTCTCTTCCTTCTGCGCTGGAGACAGGCTGCTTCTTATTTACAGAAAAAAAATCTCAATTCTGTTTGCTCCTTTCAAAATAAAAAGCACTGCATCAGCCCAAGGCTGGCTGCAATTTCTCCAATTCAGCACATCATAAGGAAATCTGTCCTTACCACTGGGGTAAGCATAAAGACTTATTCATGCTGATGTTAGCCATCTAAAATATGTGTACAGTGTTAAATAATACAGGGTGAAGGAGTGATGCCCAGTTTTGAGCTCAGGTAGCACAGAAATTACTTTTATTTACACACTTTAGCACAAAGTTTTTGTCTAGTGGAAGGTGTCCCTGCCCATGGCAGGGGGTTGGAATTAGATGAGCTTTAAGGTCCCTTCCAACCCAAATCATTCTATGATTCTTCAAAATCTTTTAAAAATTAAGCTGTCTAATCTGCACTGTTACAGCTTCTCAGGATCCCAAGAGATGCCTCCATGGCCCTAAAACATGAATATTATTTTCTGTTGGGTTTGTTGTTTTTTTTAATGGGAGGTCTGCCTTATGGCCACGGTGATGTTTTTATTGCATCATGCTGAGAATACATGTTGCATGCCTTGGGGTGCAGTGGGAAAGGAATTCAGGATGCTGCAGAGTATAAACTGCAAAGGATACTTATCGCAGATTCTTCCTGACCAAACTTGGCCATAATTATACCCCAACGATCCTAGGATATATCTGAACAAAGGGTTTAGGAACCACAAACACTGGATTTCTAATTGCTTACAGAAATCAGTGCTCTGTGAGGTGCAATTGCCTTGGAAAAGTCAAATCACAACTTTCCGATTTGATTAAAATAAAAAGTCAGAAACAGCATAAATGCAAAAAAATTGGAACACAACATGAGAGCGAATAGAACATGTGGGGATGTGCTTATCAACTTCTTTGCTATGTTACATCTTTCTGTATTGTTTTTGTTATCATTTTCTCTTTATTTGTTCGTTTATTTTGCATTTTCAGATACAGCCATTGCTGTGTGGAGAGCACTGGAGACTCATTCAGGTGGCAATTCAATGGCTGCTGTAGGAGGAAAGCAGCAAACAGGTAAGCTGGATAGCTTTTGCTGGACAAAATAGAACTGGGAATTGTGGAAGAAGAAAGAGAGAAGGAATAAAAACTAAGAGAAGAAGATGGGGTAGAAAATATGTGAAAAGGAGTGCAACAAGTTAAAGTAGAGACAATAAACCAGTGAAGGACTCAGGGCTTGATACTAAACAATGCATACACAAGATACACAATAAATTCCTTAGAAACACTGAACCACCATTAAAAACTTGGCTCTTAAGTCTTGCAGAATGTTCTGTTTCCAGTGCACAGTCCCTTTCCTTCGACGTAGAACTACAAACTGAAAAGAGCAATTAAGCCTGGAAAGGGATGCACAGAGGGCAAAGTGGGAGCAAGGCAGACAGGGAATGACCATTCACACTCTCTTCCAGTAAAAGGACTATGAAATAAAATAAACAGCTCAAGAGACGGCTTTCAAAACAGAACGTTCAAAAGGACTGTTTCTTCAAAGAATACTTCAGTAAACTGATGTGTCCCTTGCTGTCTGATGATAAGATGACACTTAAAATTTACATGGGTTAAAAAAACAGTAGGACAAATAAATGGCAAGAAATCATCAGGGAATGTTAAATAGAAATGAGCTTCCTCTGAGCTGCAAGTATAGGATTGTGGGGAAATACATGAGAGAAATACCAGTCTTTGCTGTCCTGCTTCTTCTGTTATTCCCTTGGCACTCTGGACACTTTTAGTCACTAGGCTAAATGGATCTTTGATGTGGACCAGGCAAATTGTTCTGTTCCCGTCACAAGATGTCTCTTTTTTTTTTTTTTGCTGGGCCTTACTCTCTGTTCCACAGCCCCACTGCCCTGCAGATAGTTTTCCTGCAGAGTTCTTGATCTGCTGACCTGAGAACCCATTCATGGGTTAGAAAAAAATCAAACCCATTATCAACAAAACAAAGTCATGGTGCCTCTAGTGCATCCAGATCCATCGTAAGGAAATCCAGTGCAACACTTGGATGCCAAACAGGATGGGATGAAATACTAATTATGGCAAGACTTTACAAAAAAGGCTATCTGCCCCCGTGAGAGTCCAAGCCTCCAAGCCAGTCTCTCGTGGAACAAAAGTAAGTTGTCAGATTTGAATAATTTCCCTGCATGTGGATAAATCCTCACATTTCTACACCCCCCTCCCACCTTCCCCCTCCTCCCTCCTCCCCCCTCTCTTCAGTTTTGCAAACAAGAAAAGAAACACTAGGAGCTATTTCACTGGATAACCATGCAAATGAAACAGGAGATTTAAATGTCTTAGCAAAGAGATCAGAGACGCAGTTGGAAACAGCTGTAAGGGGCATTGGGATGATTATAAGGGAATAGGATGGGTGCATTATTTGGCTTGGTGACTTCATTAGTGATATTTGGCATCAGATGCTCAGCTGGTGTGAATCCGAAGAGCTCCTCTGTGCCTGCTTAACCCCTCAGAGGATTCACTTATTTGTCCTGAATATGGATTTCTATATTATTCTACTTTATTTTTTCTCCACTGTTTTGGTCTCCAGGCAGCATTTTGAAAATAGGAATTTAAGGCATGAGAAGATATTCTGTGAGATGGAACAAAACTCAGGCTTTACCTGTTGCCTTGAAGATTCTGAGGACTCATCAGAGACAAAATCTTGGGGTTTGATTCAACTTACCCACTAGTAAATAAAATTTGGGGATACAGCATCCTTACATAGGCTAAACTCCTAAATTCCTAGTGGCTTGTCACTCAAAATTATTGCTGAAAATGTATGAATTTTGGCTTTTTTGCTCACAAAACAATATCAAATACCTGTTCAATATTCAATAGGAATTGTTACTCATAAATTTCTGATTTCTTTTAAATATTTCCTGAAATAAAATAAAAATAAATAGGAGAATTTTCTTCATTTTTAGCTATTTTTTCTAACATATATGGGAATGTTGTCCTGCTCCAGAACCCGGACATTTACTTTTTTTAAAGTGGAAGAATCTTTAGCATAAAGCAGAAATATAGTTCCTCCTGAAACAACATTCAGTGTTCTGAGTTTTTATTCCCATTTGAAGAAGATGGGGAGAAATAAGCAACCATTTGAGATATCCTGCCTGACAACGTGTCAAAAAACTCAATCATTTCTGTCCCTGGAAGCGTTCAGAAAAACATGTAGATGTGTTGCTTATGGACATAGTTTAGTGGTGGGCTCGGCAGTGCTGGATTAGCAGTTGGACTTGATGATGTGAGAGGGCTTTCCCAACCCTGATGATTCTGTGATCCATGGATGGAATGGGTAAGGAAGACAAACAAAACACTTCTTTTCGTGCACCCAATGGACACACAAACTTCAGACCAAGTCATGGAACAACGGCACCTGCATTCAGCAGACAAGATGTGAGTGGGAATACTATTAATAACAGCAAACTGATAACTCTTTCATAAAAGGAAACCCTACCTTTTTCTGTCAAGCTAAGACTGCATGTCCCTGTCAGAGCATCATCCACGGCTTCTCCTGTCCATGCATTTGGGTGGAAAATTACCTAACACAGGGAAGAATTTTTGTCTGTAAAGTACTGGAAAACAGACAACTTCGGTCAATGTCCTTAAAAAAGTATCAGTACTCAGAGGATCATTGAAAGCTTGGAACATTCGATTTTGAAAAGAAAATTTTAAAGCAAAGTTGTTTAGGAAGACAGATAGTCCCTATGAAACCATTAAAATTTAGTTCACCACTAAACCATGTCCCCAGGTGTCACCCCTGCACATTTTTTGGACATTTTCAGGGATGGTGACTCCACCACTTCCCTGGGCAATGCCTGACCAGCCTTTCAGTGAAGAAATTGTCTCAAATATCCAATCTAAACCTCCCTTGGTGCAACTTGAGGCCATTTCCTCTCATCCTATTGCTTGTTCCTTGGAAGAAGAGACTGACCCTCACCTGGCTACAATCTCTTTCACAACGCCAGTTCTTCAGCTTCTCCCTGTTAGACTTATTCTCTAGACCCATCACCATCTGAATAAACAAATATATAACACTCAAAACGTTTCTCCTACAGGGAGATTTAACAATTTGGATGCTAAGCAGAAAGTCTGACATTCTGCTTATTGCTCTGACCCTGTAACTGCTGGAGTTTTCTGCCCTTCTTCTGTGTGTCCATGAGCAAAGTGATGCACTTCATATCTGGTTTGGAAAGCACATTAAAAAAGCAGGATTGCTGAGACTTCACAAGTCAGCATTAAAGGTGTGCTTGACCAGCAGAGCTTGGTACAAGCAGCCAAGGTGTAAATGGGGCACGTTCCTTGAACTTTCAAGGCATTGGATCGTGGAGGTGCAAGCTCAGGAAGCATCACTGCAGTTGTCAATATAATTATACACCAAGTGGTACAACCCCCACAGCAGCAGGTATAAGCAGGTGGTTTATAAAACATGCAGTCCTCAAGATGATGGTGCTGTTAGGAGGTCCTTCATGGATTAGGTCTAGGAACTCTTGTTAGTCCAAACTGAATCCACTTTCACCGTTGCAAAGAGCAGAGGAGCCTTTCACTTGGTGTCAGAAAGGCAAAATTTTAACTCTGTTAATACCTTATCAGTCACCTCATGAGCAGCTCCAGCAAGTCCTTGTAGTGTCCCAGAGTCCACTGTGTGTAAAGAAAACTTCCACATTTTAAGCCCTCAGTGCTGTTGTATCACAAAACACTCCTCACAAGATAACTGCAGGCTGGAGCCATGAATCCATTTTCCCTTATTTACATGAATTTTCCACAGAGTCCTTCAGGAGGTATCATACTCAGCACTTCCCAAAGGAAATTATGTGCATAAAATTCATGAGAAATCCCTCTTTCTCTAGAGTATTAGTAGACATCTCTCTATTATGCAACCCAGGAATATTGTGAACCAATAAATAAATCTGGAGATGAAGGATATTTGCCTCACCAAAGCAAACATCCTGAGAGGTGTGAGGAGAATATGTGCAGTGGTTTTAAGGGATAGACTTGGGTAGGGTTTTCTTATTTCTGAGAGATCCATGGTGATTAAGATCAGAACAGTACTGGCTGAGCCTCAGCAGCAATCACAGGAATGTGATTCTAATCTGTAATCACCCTTGTAATACGCCTATTTTATTAAGCAATATTAATGAGCCTTATATATGTCATATCTTGGTAGAGCAGAGGAGGAATTCGGTGGCTTAGTGCAAGTGATTCTTTCTTTGGTTTGAACAGAATAGGGCCAGAGTTCACCTGAAAAACAAGTTTATACCTGAGCTCGAGGTTTCCAACCTGCCATTAAAATGATCAGTGCAGAATACACTGTCCTTACAAACTTTGCAAAAGTGAAAAGTTATTTGAAGCTGAATTTTTGGAGTTACTAAACTGTATTACATAGGTTTAGTAGGCCCTGTTGAGATTAGGCAAGGGGTTATGGTTTAAAACTGAAAGAGGGACAAATTAGATTTGGTGTAAGGCAGAAGGTTTTTTTACAATAAGGGCGGTAAAACACTGACACAGGTTGCCCAGACAGGATTCTGTGGCTTTGAAAGAAGATTTGCACAGACATAAGCAGTAAATTAACCACATTTATCTTTTAGACCCTGATAATGCAGTCAGAGCTTTCAAAGATTGCTTTGCAACATGACACATTCAGAGAAGAAAGGTTTAATTGTATGGGAAAATTTTTAATATTTGAAGGTTGAAACTGCTCTGGATGAATAAAGAAGATTGGAAAGTGGTGTCAGAGGTGTTCCTTGCTTCCCTGCTTCCTCTCCTGGTCTCTCTCCTTATCTTCCCCTTGCTGATGTAAGACATGGCATTGCCAACCTCAGCACACCTCTGTCAGGGTAAGGGATGAGGTTGCACACACTCCCTCTCCCCTCTTTCCTCTTTGTCCCCCACCATTCATGTCTTAAGAAACACCTCCCTTCTCTCCAGAAAACTTTCCTGCTCTCCTGGGCTTTCTGGGGCTGTGGAAAAATGAAGAGGGATGTGAGAAGCAGGTGAGGTGGACCAGCTTCTGAAAGACAGGAGCTTGCTGGACCAGTCCAGAGGCCAGAGGAAATCCTCAGGGATCACATTGTTCTCTCCTGCCTACTGTCAAGGGTGATGGTGTATGCCAGGATGACTGCAGAGACCCTTGATATGTGTGCCCACAGGGGAAGGACGCATGTGATAAAAACAATTTAGTTCTCTAGTCCAAACTGTGCCAAAGATCTAAAATCCTCCGCTCCTTTACTAAACTATTTTCTGATGTCCTCGGTCCTTACACCCCAGTAGTTCCACTCTGGATTTGCCTGGTTTACAGGGTTTTGTCTGTGCAATAGGAAAGCTATTTTCAAAATTCCATTTCACCTCTTTTTAGGCTGTGACCAGTCATGAGATCAATATTTTCAGAGGTTTTTTATTCCACTGTGAGACTTAGAGCAAGAGATGCAAGGTAAGGCACTTTTTGCAGGTACCCATTGTTAGCTACAGAGAAAGCCTAAATTTACACAGAGCTTTTAATTTTCATGTCGTTTAAAATCTCTCCTTTTTCTGCCATGCAAATTGTTTTACCCATCTGTGTTTTCTTTGTGAACTCTACAAAATTTTAAACTACTTCTTGCACTGCAGAAGTCAAAACCAGAAGGATTATCAATCTTAGAATAAAAGCAACCTTTTCTTATTTAAAAATCTTGTGTCTATGCAGCAAAATAACATTAGCTCTTTTGTGAGATCTTTATCCTGAGAAAAATCATCTTTAGTGATTGATTATCCATCATGATGACAAGCTGTTCTCAGTCACCAGCTGTCAGAACAGAAATTCTGCCTGGTAAATACAGACACATCCTTAAGTACAGTTTTTCTGTCATATTAGAATGTACCTCATTTTATAGAATCACAGAATTTTTTGGGCTGGATAGGATCTCAAAGTTCCAAACCCCTGCCACGGGCAGGGACACCTTCCCCTTGTCCAGGTTGCTCAGAGACTCATCCAACCTGGACTTGAACAATTCTGGGGATGGGGCATCCACACATGGTTAATCCACTGGTCACACAACATAAGGAATCTGTCCCCTTACGTTATTTATCATCCCCCGAGAGACAGGGAATCACTCACCAGTTGGCTGAATAACAACTCTTAGTTACTGTTTGTATTTATAGATAACCTGATCCCTCCATGACCAGACTACAAACAGTCCTGCTCGGCAGTGACTTCTGTAAACTCATTTTGAGGCTCTCAGCCTCTTTTTAATCCACTTAAGGTGCACCATGTTAATTTTGTGCATTTTTTTCACCTAGTTTTGTAGTCAAAATGTTATGGTGTACCAAGTCAAAAGTCCCACAGATGCCTATTGCTTGAATACTGCTGCCTTTATCGACTGAACTTGTAATCTCATCAGAAAAAGAGCTATCAATTTACTTTGACAGGACCTGTTTTCCATAAGCCTGTGTTGACTGGCATTCCCTGTATGTCCCTTCTTTATTTCTGAGGATGGGGGACTCCAGGGTATGAGGGAAGAGGGTTTGCCACAGCACATACAATCTGCAGCTTCAAATTCAAGCACCAATTGTCAGCCTGTCTCCTGGAGACTCCGGCAGCCTGAAATGGCCCTACAGTTATTTTATGCTTTGCTCTCTCCAAATCAAGACTGTCCTGTCTAGAAATCCAAGGAGGCCTTTCTCAGTCTCTATATAAATAATTCTTTCATACAGCCAACATTATTAGTCATAGTGTGCAATGGGTTCTGTATTAGAATAGTAAAGAAGCCCACTGGCAGTGTGAAATGACTGATCTCCACTGTGGATGGATCTGGAGCTGAGTCCCAACAGCCCCTACCTGGAGGCACAGGAGAATTTAAGTTGGTGAGGCGGAGGAGGGATTGGTGATATTAGGGAAGCTGACAATTTGTGTGACATGACAGCTCTTCTGCATGGACTGCACTTTTTCTTTTCCTTTTTTTTTCCTTTAACCCTCAGCACCTTGCAAGTGAAACCAGCTTAGGTGCACTTATTATTTCTGTTTCTATTTCTACTTTTATTTCTATTTTTACCTTTATTTGTATTTCTAATTCTATTTCTACCTCTATTTCTATCTCTATATCTATTTCTATTGCTATCACTATTAGCATTTCAATTTTCATTTCTATTTTTATATCTACTTTTACTTTCATTTCTAATTCTATTTCTATCTCTATTTCTGTCTCTATTACTATCACTTATTACTATTTCTATCTCTATTACCTCTATCTCCATCACTATCACTATTGTTAATCCTTTTCCTTTTTTCCTTTTCCTTTTCCTTTTCCTTTTTTTTCTCATTCTTTTGCTTTGCATTTTATTTTTCTCTTTTTTTCTACTTTTATTTCCATTTCTATTTCTATCTCTATATTTCTATTGCTATCACTATTAATATCTCTGTCTCTATTACTATCACTACTGATATTACCACTATTACCCTTTTGTTTCAAATATGATTTCAATGGCAACTGGGCTGCCAGGATGGAACTGCACTTTTTGAAAATAATTAATTAGGACTCTGAATCCTGAGTGGGCAAAGTGGGCTGAGTTACCAGCAAAGCTGTATTAACATTCTCATTTTGCATGTGAGGAGCTGAGGGGCAGAGACGTTAAATGAGTGGCCTGAGGTCAGAGAGGGGAATTGGTGGCAGGATCCAGACTTGAACTGAGGACAGCTCATATCCAACCTAATTTGGGAGCTGCAAGTTTCATTCTGCATTACTTTTTTTTGTTGCCTGTCTTCTTTTTCCTCTCTGAAACAGGCTTAGATAACCAAAATGCGATAGTGGATTTGTCTCAGGGCAGCCAGCTAAGGGAAATGGGTGCTTTTTCTCATGTCTTTCCCCCTTGCTCCCAGGACAAGCCTTAGTGGGTTGCTTAACTTTTCCTTGTTTCATGCCATCTATCCCTGATTCATGGACAACAGCACAGCTTTCTCTCCTAAAGCTGTTAGGGAAAGCAGGACTCTACTATTTCCCTTGGAAGGAAAAACTTGAATTTAAAACAGAATACTGGAGATGATGAAAATCCTAAAAAATAATATATTAAACAATAATTTTAAAATCTTTCTAATTTCTCTAGGATTACTACAGTTTTTTCCCCAGAGTTTTGGGGACTGCATATACTCTTGAGCCTCCTTGAAATGAAGTGCTGTAGTCAATTCTTGAAGGACTTGAAAGATGGGAACGTTGTCTGTCTGAGTTTGTTGTTAACTCCCAGGTCTATGAGATGGTTGAAGCCCTGAGCTCCTGTAAACTCTAAGAGCTGCTTTAGGTAGGGAAACCAGGCAATCCCAGGACCTTTAGCTCCAAGGTAAAGTGGTACTGGATGAGTTACTGCTATGAGGGGCAACTAAAGAGCAGAGAACGATTTTCAGAGGGGAAAAATGTCATAGAAATCTACTTTTTTAGTACTCCTGCATTCCACTGTACATTTCCATCAGAAAATAACTCATGATGAGTCGGGAACTGATCAGTGCAAGGCCACACTGGAAGTAGGAAGTGTATACCCAGGTTAAGATGAGATGCCTGCTTGAAAAGGCTACAAGTCAACCATCTCATTTAAGTTATTCAGGTGACAGCTGCAGAGAGACAGGCTCTTCCACAAGGGGATTCAGCCTGTCCCACAATCGCTGTGTATGAAAAATGAAGTGCAGCACCCTCCTGAATCCACAGCTGATGATATTACCCACACACCAGGGCAAACTAGGTCAGCCTAGACACATAACTGTTGATAATTAGGGACAATGAGTATAGATGAAAGGTAGGTGGTCTTGGTTTTGTTCCTTCACTGAGTGTCTCAGACAGCAATGGTTTAGTGTTTCCAGCATCACACACTAAAATGGAGGTTAATCAGTGACCTCATTAAAAATATTCAGAGAATCATAAAATTATGGAATGTTGTGGGTTAAAAGGGACCTTAAAGCTCATCTGGTTCCAACCCTCTTGCCATGAGCATGGACACCCTCCACTATCCCAGGTTGCTCCAAGCCCTGTCTAGCCTGGCCTTGAACACTTCCAGGCCTGGGGAATCCACAACCCCTCAGGGTATATTTTTCAATACCAAATCTTGGGAGTAAAGGAAAATTTGTCTTGTCTTATCTCATATATATATTGTCTCCGTCCTGAGTTCAACCCCTAGACAGCCTGGTTAAACATCTATAAATGTCTTCCCACTGCTACCAAAAGAAACTAATTATTTCATTTGCTTGTGAATATAAAGAGCCAAATCAACCATGACTTTGCTCAGCAAAAGCTTCCTTTTCCAACAATTTTTCCTCTCACACTGGACCAAAACCCTCATTCTCAAAGAAATACAGGTATTAGGACCCACAGCAAACAACTTCTGATGTCATTCACTTGGGAATAGTGTTTCAGACTTCAGTGCATCATATAATTTACCATGCAATTGTACAATTAAACAAGTGGATACTGAATCATCTCTGGACTAGTCAGCTACTAAGCCCAGTGGTGGACATGAAGATAAAAAATCCCGATGGGCAAGTCTTAAAAGAGAGTCACAATTTCTGCTTCAGCTAATCTTCATTTCTGTGTCTGAAAACAGAAGAAAGCATGAGGCATAACAGAACAAAATGTATCATCCTTCTCCCTGCAATGCACAGCTTTTCTCTGGGATTAAAATAGGGTTTGCATTTTAAATTTTCATTTACTAAACAGAAAAATATTTTACTAGGAGGGAATGGTATTAAGGAGAAATGATTCTGTGTGTGCCCTCAGGCCTGGTGAAGACAGGATTTGATTTGCTGTGTTAGGCTGGAATCTGGATTGATACACAGAGATGAGAAGGTGTTTAATAAAATTTACATTTCATTTTCTCACTTGACACCAGTCTCCTGTCACTCACCAAATGAAGGGAATACGACAAATAACTTTTGTCAGCACCTAGACACAGAGAGACAGTCGGGGGGGAGGGAGAGGAAGGGTGGGATATTTTTAGCATCATTCCCTTTGACGGCTGCGAGACTTGGCGTGTCTTGGGCACCAGCCTGGCCTTTAATGTGCTTTGGAACAGAGAGACGTGTCAGGAGGGGGAGCACAAATTAATGCAACCACACCAAACCCATCCAGGGGTATGGGTAAATGACCTTTGGGAAGTGAAGGAGATGACCCTAACCCACAGCACCATCAAATTTGGGTGATGCTCTGTGCTCAGATTGTGTGTAGCTTCTACCTCTGGCAGGATTTGACCTGGTTTGAGTCCCTTTCCCACAGTGCTGCTCCAGAAACCCTTTTCTACTTCTCTGTTTTGGCTGCATCACCTCCTTCTGTTCTTCTTCTCTCCCAGTGATCCCAAATTAAAGTGGATGGTCTTAGTATTAAACCTTTTTATCCCTGATTTTTTCCAACTTAATTTAGGTTTCAGGGTCATAGTCAGCATCTACTTGCTACAGGTTTAATTGCACAAATCCAGAGGGAAGGAGGTTTTTTGCAGGAGGACTGACTGACTATATTCTCCTTCTCTTCTTTTCTTTTATTACCCTTTATCTTTTCAGCTGAATTTTAAGTCAGATCCCTGAATTCCACAAAGCCCCCACATAACTTGGAAAGTGGTAAAGAATGTGTGGGACACCTGGAAAAGCAAGATGAATAAATATTACTCCCTATTTGTCATGTAAAAAAAACCCTGGAAAATATCAGGCAGAACACTTAAAAGCATAAATTCCTTCTTTTTTTTTTCACACAGGAATCTCATAGACAATTCAGTTTAATATGATTTTAATGCTGCACTTCCATTAAATGTTGAGGGACAATACATCCATCCAATGGTCCTCAGGAGCAACCACCAACTTCAGAAATCTCTTCTGGCTTAAAATAAAATCCAAGGAAGGTTAATTTCACATTTGCCTTTTTCTGATATTCTTCCCCAAGTATCCAACACTGGCACCCTTCAGGTCTAACGCAATATGGAAACTATTCAGGGGCTGACCTTGCTTATGTGCAATATTCTGCCATGATCTCTGTTCTAAACTTCTTTTTTTCCCCCTCTTTGTTGGTTCTTCCCTCCTGTTTTTCTCCTCTTTGTGAAGAAAAATAGGAAAGAAAAGAAAAAGAAAAAGCAAAAGGAGAGTACAAACACCTCCCCAAACAACCCCCCTTCAAAAGACATTTCAACTTCCAGCTGAAAAATAAAACATCCTCTATATCTTTCTATTTTCCTTTTTTGAAAACTTACTGATGGAAGGGTGACTTCTGTTTCATTTTGTTCTTTGAAAACTGAAAATTTTGAAGTGCTTTGGTGAGAGAGGAGAAGATTGTTGGCAGCTTCTTGGCACCTCCAGAACCTGCACACACACACAGAGGTTTGAGCCGGTGAAAAGCAACTCTGGCACCTCCTGAAGGTGCTCCTTTGGTTGACCTCAAACTTCTTGGAGCTTCACGGTCCCTCACTGGAACCAGTCATGCCACCTAATATGTTAAGTCTGGGATCTCAGATAGCCCTTGCCTGCCGTCCCCACTCCCTAAAAACATACTCTTTTTATATACCATAGAAATGCCCCTTTGTTGGTGTGTTCTGGAATCCTGAAATGATCCTGTGGTGTATCTGCCTTTTGCCCTTGCAATTATCTTTATAACGTTGATCAGCAAATTATCTCCCAACATTTCCCACATTTCAATAGGTAGAAAGATGAAATTATTTCAAATCCGGGTAAATGCAAAATGATCATAAAAAAAAAAAATCTAAAAAAAGTGTGAATCTGTATAATCAGTAAGTGCACATAAATGCACATAAGCACACTTAGAATATCATGCAGTTTTCCTCATCCAGGGGAGGTTTCCTCTCACAGTTCCAAGTCCACTGAAGATTTTTTGAGTGCAATTCTCCCCTTAATAAGGCCATTCATTGCACAGTCAGAGAAAAAACTTCTGACTGGACACTTGCCTCCTTCATTTGCCATCTATACCTCTCATCCTATAGAAACAAATGTCATAATAGATACCACAATAAATAGGGATCAGAAGTTATACCATATAGAGATGATGAAAGGGTTTATAATCTCATTGCTGTTATTTGCTTTTTTCTTTTTTCTTTTTTTTTTTAATTTTGTATTAGGCACACAATTCCTTCAACCCAGACTGTAATTAATTTTACTACATCACCAGTTATCTCTGCTCCCTAACCAGGCTTGTCATTTTAATTTTTCACAGGCTTTCTTTTTTTCTATCCATGTGCCTGTTCCTGTATCTTAGTGAAGTCTCATCAGCTCTGGCCCAAAGCCTTAGGCAAATTTGTCTGTAATGCACTCCTCAACTTCAGACATAAGAGGAAAAAATACCACTTCCACAAAATGGGAAGGGGAAAAAAAAGGGAAGAAGAATAATTTTGACTGTGAATTGTCTAACAATTCAGACAGGCTTGGAGAACTTGGTTAGAAATAAGGCATCCTTTCACCTACACTATTAGTATCAGTAAAGGAACTCAGTGCTATTGCAGATGGGACTACAGAAAGAGATTAGCAGGTAGAAACCCCAAATCCAGCAAACTTCATGAAATTTTTGTCATTGGCTCCAATTGTGAAATTTCCCTGAGATTTAACATGGCTGTCCAGAAAGATTTTGGGCCTCGGAGGATGGATCTGCACAGGCAGATCCAGAGAATTCTGTGTTCATTTTTCCTGCTCCTTGAAGGCTTCCTCAGTGTGCAGTGGGGAAGCTGAACTTTGCTAAACCCACGTGGGTTTGCTGAAAGTTCTTATTGTCCCTCCTAGAGCTGGTCTGAACATGGGTGGTGGGGAATGAGTCTGCTAAAACATGTCCATGGGCTTCTTCCAAACTCTGAGCTGAAATCCTGCTGCTGTCTCTTTATGTCCTCACAGAAGCTGGACCTTGGCAGCATAAAAAAGTGAACTCTTCAGCTGCATGCCTGAAGCTGAGCCAGCTGGCTTTGATATCTTCAAGTTTTTCAAGGCACCCAACCCTCATATGTAACCCACATGTCACACTGTAGGTTCTTCCTCTGACTCCTTTTATTCCATCCCTACCCTGCCCTGCTCTCACCCTGGCTTTTGAGATGTATAGTACCGTAAATTTACCCATAAAACATCTCTGTAAAGGTGGGAAAATACTATTGTCTAATTATAAGGATTAAGGAGAATTCAGTGAGGCAAAGACTAAGGGTCTTGAGCAGGATCACCAAAAGTGCTGATCACAAGACACTGAGGACATGCAGATGCCCCACAGGCCAAGCTGGAATTCAAATTACTGTAAAATAAGGCTTTTGGTTTGGGACATGAGATGTGTGTTCTCTTTCTTTGCCTTGCCCAGGACATCCTGGAGCAGCTTGGATATGTCTGGTCACTAAATAGTTTGGGTTGGAAGGGACCTCAAGCCTGTCTTGTTCCACCCACTTGCCGTGGTCAGGGACACCTTCCACTAGACCAGGTTGCTCCACGCCCTGTCCAGCCTGGGCAGGATCACCTCCAGGAATGGGGAATCCACAACTTCTCATCTGATCATACATTCACTGTAAGAGTGAGAGGCTGTTTTTACCTTGGCCTCTCTAGATGGAAAATATTCAAAATAAATCTGAAACTCCATCAGCCACAAGGCAGAAGGATCACATTTCATCCAAGGGAAGTTGCAGTCAGTTTAAATACATTTATTTTTTGGAAAAAATTTCATGTTTAACCATGTTCTTCAACCACATCTTCTTTCTCTCTGATCACTACAGTGTTGGGGTTTTTTTCTGATACACAAGGTATTTCTTACTTATTCAGGAATCACTTCATGTTTGCACTCATTTGCCACCATGTTTTGTTCTACTTTCTTCCCACTTCTTTCCCATGCTCCATCACTCAGCTAACATGCAGCACTTTGGGAAATCAAAATCAATACTGCTGCAGTTAAAGACTTTTTTAGCAGTCTACTGCAAGACATTTCTCATTCTGCAAACAAAGTATGGATAAATGCAAGAATTATGAACTAAAGTATTAATTAAAGCTCTTAACTGTTTCCAATATATCTGATTCCACCACCCCCCCCCCAAAGAAGGTTGTCTGATATTTTCACATCATTTGCATTCAATATTATTTGCATATATGCTGACACATGTAATTATATTGTATTTGCTTTCATACTGCTTGAATGTGATGGAGTCACTTACTGGGAGTAGAAACACTGAAGGGGAGGGAAGTTCAGGGAATGAAGGAATTGTATTTCTCAGAGAGAAAAGATTTATATCTTTTTATTTGGACCCTGAGTCATGATCCTTAGGGATCTACTTTGCTGATTCATATAAATTAATATTTGGACCTCTCAAAAAATAATGCAATAAATCGCTCTTCTATACCATGTAAGAGGTCAGGAAGGCTGATCCATTTCACTTAATAAGACCCTCATTCTCGACTGTTTTAAGCCAGAAAATCTCCTGTGCAGTCATCCACAACCCTAGCTCCATGTGGAATCTGTCTGATTTCACCCCAAAATTGTGATTACAAACACAGTATAGTGCAGGATCCAATGCTAGAGAATCTGTTTCTTTGCCTAGAAAGCTGCAGTTTGCTGACCAGAATCTGCACCTTAACTCCTGCACCTTGAAATGAACTGCTTTGTGGTTTGTTTGGGTTTTTTTTCGAATGAAGGTTTCTCATCTTTTCTTCCACTGCTGATCTGTCCAGAAACCTCATCTTCCTGCTTAAGTAATTTATTCTGCAGAGGAATATAAATTTTATCTGGTGCCACCAGGACACCTTGCAACCAGGAATTTTATGGTACAGAGAGGGCATAATAAAGTTCCTCATCTTCCAGCTCAGTAAAGCAAAGCACAGAGGAATTCTCTGAGCAACTGAAGAATGTCAGCCTTATTATTATTATCCATAAAGAGTTGTGTTCATAACAAGCCAGTGATTTAAAGGTGTCAGAAAACAATGCCGTGGTGGAGATTCACTCAGTGAAATACTTTAATCTAAAAAGAAAGGCACATACCAAGGTTCTTTGAATGAAACTAAAAGCACGGCTGGAGAAAAGGGGAAAATTTCCACATATTTGTATATATGCATAAATACCAAGTAGCATTGCTCTAGACACTAAGACTATACCCATGCTAGTGCATTAAAATGTCAGAAATCCTGTTGAGTTGTTGGGCTAATCCCTGACTGCTTTTGAATGGGATCTCAAAGCTGATCTAACACTCTCCCAAACAGAGCTTGAAGAGAGTTTTAGAGGTGTCAGAGGGTTGTTCTGAACAGGCAGTTTGGATGCACCAACCCTTCTTTGGGAGCTAAGGAAGGTCAAAATCAAAGACAGGGCCAGAGTCTCCCGGCTGGCTGCAGATCCAGGTAACAGCTTCATTTGACCGTCTAGTTCCCCATCCTAATGTGTATGGTTTTCTCTGAACACAGAGACAAAAGACTCAGCTCCCCATTGGCTTCAAGCCAGGAAAATTTTGCTTTGCCAGTGGTCCACCCCCTCACACCACTTCTTCACCCCTCTGCTGCCACCATGGCAACATGCTCTCCCACACCATTCTGGTGTCTGGGCATCCTTTCGGACTCCTCCCTTTCCTGGCTGTAACCAGCTGAAGGTTTGGGGACTTCCTTCTGGCTGGAGCACCCCGGGGCAGTTGGCTGCTGATGTTCCACAAGATCACCAGGAACTGTTCCTCCACGTGGCTGTTGGTGACTGTCCCTTTTCCCCGCTGAAGAAAAGGGGTGTCTGTCCCCCGTCTTATGCTGCATATTGCTCAGCTTTCTCACTGACTTGGCTTCGCAGGGCGGCAGGTTCAGCTCCTCCAGTTGTCCTGTGTCACATCCCACAGCTCTGGTTCTTGCCATACCTGTGGAAGAAAGATCTGTTTGCTCTTTATAGTAATTATAAGATCTCATCTTCATGTACCTTACCCTTTTATGTCTTTACTGTGTGTTAAAGACATTACCTTTTTTTTTTTAGTTTTTTTACCCATTTCACACAGGCAGACAGTGATAGGAGAAGGGGAAAGAATGTTAAATCAAAAGAGGAGACATTTAGATTAGAGGTTAGGAAGAAATTCTTCCCTGTGAGGGTGGTGAGGCCCCGGCACAGGTTGCCCAGAGAACTGGTGGCTGCCCCATCCATGGAAATGTTCAAGGCCAGGTTGGATGGGGCTTGGAGCAACCTGGTCTAGTGGAAGGTGGCCCTACTGACCTAGTGGAAGGTGTTGAAACAAGATGATTTTAAAAATTCTTTCTAACCCAAATCATTCTATGATTGTGTGATTCCATGAATAGTTAATGTTAGAGACACAATTTCACTGGGCACACATTTTAGTTTGACAGAAATAAGTTGTTAAAGCCAAACAACCATTAGCTATTTTCCCAAATAAATAAAAAGCAACAAAACCAGCTGTTTTTTTCTTTTGATACACTAACAGCTCCTACAGCATCTTCAGTGGTTAACAAATTTTCAGTAAATATTTAATAATTAAGTATATAGAATAAAATTGATTAGTAAGCTATGTAGTGATAAGACTGATAATATTTTAATGCCACACACCTATAAAATACATCATCCCTTTCTGAATCAGGCTGTAATAAAAGACAGAACTTTATATTTCCAACATTTGAGTCCTACTCAAGGCAGAACCTGCAACCTGCAATGCTGTTTAAAAAATGGTGTTGAAAAAATGCAGAGAAAGGAAAATACACATAATCCATTTTCATGTGGAAACACAAAGTGTTTACATCCCTATAAACCAAAATGTTATCAATGACAGAGGCAGAATCACTTCTAGTGTCACAGCAGAGAGAGCTTCTGAGTTGACAGGGTGTGCTATCATTTCAGTGCAAGATTGGCAGCCTCATTTTTAGTATCATTTGGATGCTAAAAGCATTTGTAATATTCTTGCAATCCTCTCCCCTCTCCCAGGAACGTGAAATGATAACAGCCCAGACCCAAATCTTTTATACTCATTCCAAATCCAGAACTAGTCCTAGTCCACAGATCTCATGTTAGTGGACAACATCAGCTTTTACAGTCCATATATCTGCACATTTTAGAGATCCATAGCACAAAAAATACCAGACAATACATTATTACCACTCCTGATTTTTCAGGCTTGTCCTCTCATTTTGGCCCTTAGCAGCCTGTGACATTCAGCCCATGGTGGCTCAGACCTTCTGCTTAGATTCATTCTCTTCTCCCTTTTCTGTAATTCATTGACTGGAACTATATTTACTGAATCATAGAATATCTCAGATTGGAAGGGACACATAAGGATGACCAAGTCCAACCCTTGCTCCTCACAAGAACGCTTAAAACCAAATCATTTAACATAAAAGGTTGTCCAGACACTCCTTGGACAACTGGAACTCTGACAGTGACAATGACTTCATGCTTGCACTCATTTTACCTGTTTAAAGGGTTTTGATGGTGTTTTCAACTTGTGCACTCATAACTTCCAATTTCAGGATTATACCTCTTGAAAATCCACTGGAAAGTTGTTGGCAAAATTTCAGCAGTCAGATATATTTCTGTGTTTAATAATTTTCCTTCTTAAGCTTGCTTAAATATTAGGTAGTTGGCTGTTTTAAGGTACAAATTATATGCATCACCAGGTTCAATTTTCTTCTTTATAAGCATAAAAGAAATAATCAGGTCACAATATCCTATACCAAATCTCCATGTCAATTCTTGAGATTTATTGGCTCTCTCTTCATTTTTAATGGTGACATTTCCAACAGTGAAAATAAGCCTTTTCAAACAAGTTTGAGTTAATGAAGGAGGCTACAAGTTTTCTGGATAGAAGCAGTTTCAAGGATGAAGCACTGCCTGGAGATTTATAGGACATAGTAACATAAATATCCTGATTTTTTAAAATTAAATACAAAGTATTCAATATTATTAAAGCATGCAATTAACTGGATTAAGTACCAGCTCAGGCAATAATTATATATGGGAAATAATTCTCAGAGGTGGGGATGTGTGTACCAGTACCAGACACTCCCACTAAAATGGAAGAAATTCAGTGTTTCCACTGGTGATTTGGAATTAAAACTGAAATTTATTCTGATGAAATTTTGTAAAACATAGAAAAAATGGCAAACTGGTAGAAAGGAAGGAGGAGGAGGAGCTGATCTGAGCAACCTCAGAGTAAGGAGGGAGATCCAATCTGCAGAGTGGAAGAACATTTTCAGGAATGCAACAGTGATTTCTGGGTGAAGGTGTCCAAGGAGTTCAGCATAAGAATCAGTCAGGTGCCACACCTGAAAGAACTGCAGATTGAAGCTTGGAAATGTAAACTGTTAGAGGATACAACTCCTCAACGGCCAAGGTGATGAACCGCCAGAACAAACTGCAAAAAGCAAAAATGAAAGTATATATATCCCTCCACCCCCAGGTGTGTTTTGCTAACAGTGCCTTAGTGAATCAAAAGTTCTTTAATTCAAGAGAGATAATTGGGTGAGGCTGAGGAGATTTTTTGTTACGCCAAGGTAATACCTTGATCCTTTCTCCCTGCAGTACTGCTTAGCTGGTTTCTTCCTCATATTCATCCTCAGCTGCCCATGTTGGTACAAAATCCAGGGCCCCTGATCCACTAGACTTTGCACTCTATAAGCACCTTCCAAAGAGAAAAGCTCTCTCTTGCAAGTCTTACTGTGGTGATTAATAAATAAAGACTGTGAACACTTAATTGTGTTAGAAAAGTGATATTTCTTATGAGGGGAAGAGCTATAAAGCAGAAACTAAACAAAAAGAGTTCAGCTTTGATTTCCCCTCTCTCTCTTTCTCTCCAAAACCAACAGCACTTTAAATAAGGGGGAATCAAACATTAGACATTTCCAAGTCATATGCATTAAATTCACTTAAGATATTGTTATCCTTGTTTAGATTTGAACATATCGGGGAATCTTTTTGTCTTGCAACTATTCCTAAAAGACTTTAAGTGGCTGGATTGCCTTTTTCTGACAAAAAAAAAATCTTTCCATGAATTATTTACATGAAGGCTCCAATCAACTCTATACCTGTCAGCCTCCCAAGCCAAAATGAAAGTTCACTATGTAAAGGTGCCAAGGGAGAGTGGCAGCCTCCCACTGCGAGTTTATAGACAGAACTAAGTCAGCACGCATTATGTGTCAGAGCCAACATCAGACAGAATCAGATCCTTTGATCTCAGACCTCCACAGGAAGCTTAGATCTCAGACAAATTAGATAAAAAATGAATTTATAGCAGATATGTATCCTAAGGCACACAGCTGAATGCTGTGTTTTGGAGGAGTACAGCAAATATCAAAACACATAAACTGCAGAATTTCCTCTCTCCTTCTCTCTCTCTCTCCCTCTGTTTTGTGATAGACGCTAATTAAAAGGAGATAAAAACTCCAGCTCGCCTCTTCCTGCCTCTTATGTAATCCACAGGCTTGGGGAAGAAGGAGGAAAAAGAAATTCCCAAACCAGAGTAAATGGGGGGTTCAGCGGGGTTATCCGAGTGCCCTCAGATCTGCGCTGTTGGCAGGTGAGATAAAAAAAGCCCTCGGCTCCTGTAAGAACATTTCACACTTGCAGAGAGGGAAGCCGGTGCTTTGTGCTGGCAGCCACATGCCCCCGGGGCTGTCTGCTTCCCTGTGACCTCAGAAGGAGTCGTGTTTGATCAGCACATGATGAAAAGATGAGTCTGGAGGAGGTGTGAGGAAAAGAGTTGTTTGTGGCAGGACCCTGGGGAGTAAAGGGGGACACGGAGTGGGGTGGGTGGGGATGGATCTGCTTTGGGGTGTTGGGTTGGACTCACAGAGACCGTGCAAATGAGCTCTGGGTGTTTTATTTTCTACCTCCAGTGTACTTCACTGCTGTCCTCCAGAGCCTGAAAACCTGTCCAGAGCTTTTTGATCCCTCTACAGTTACTGCTGCAGCTCTTGGAGACTTGGGCAGGGATCAGCCCTGTTTCTCCAGGCAGAAGAGATCGACCCCCACCTGGCTCCAATCTCCTGTCAGGGAGTTGAACAAAGCGAGAAGGTCCCCCTCCAAGCCTCCTTTTCTCCAGGGTGAGGCCCCTCAGCTGCTCCTCATCAGACTTGTGCTCCAGCCCCTTTCCCAGTTTACGAATCAGGCATTTATATGCATTTAATCCTCCAAGTTACCTGTCCATTTCGCCAGGTCCCAAGTTCAGTTGGAATTTCTTAAAGGCAAAGTCACTGGTAACTTCCAGCACATCCAGCAGTATGAGTTGGCTGTTTGGCAACTGAACTGGGGGCACTGGGAGTGTTGGTCCCTGCCCTACTCCAAATACACAAGGAGAAATCATTAACTCATTGAATTATAGAATATCCTGTTGGAAGAGACACACAAGGATCATGGAAGTTCAGTTCCTAGCCCTGCACAGAACAACCCCAAGAATCACACCATGAGCATATGGGGGATTATGCTGCTGCCTTCAGTGTAGTTGGGAATTCACTCTATGTGTATAAAGGCAGATGAAATGACAAGCAGAAAAATACCAGTGAGCAGAAAGAGGAGGCAATAAAGAGACAGACCTTCTGAGAACTGTGCCACTGGTCCTGTACAAACCTATAAAATCATAGGATCATTAGGTTGGATAAAACCTTTAAGATTATTGACTTCAAACACTCCAAACAGCACTAAACCATATCCCCAAGCATCCCATCCCACACATTTTTAGATCACTTCCAGTGGTGGTGATCCCATCACTTCCCTGGGCAGCCTGTTCCAACACCTGAATATGTTGGAAGACATAAACCGACTCTTTTGATGTTCAACTGTTTATGAATTTGTCAAACTGCAGTCTCACCTCCTCCTTTTTCATTTTCTCCTTGATTGTAGCAAGGCTTGATGGGAGCTGCAGGAGGCTGTGCTTGTTTTTTGGGTCTCTTAGTACTGGCCCCTGGTACATCAGCCCTTTCAGCCCTTGTTTCTGTAATGAAACACACAGTCACATCACTCTCAATATGTCCTCAGCTCAGCAGAAACAATTAATTCAAGTAAAAAGTAAATATATTTTTGAATATAAAATTGAATATTTCTGGAGTGTATATATATATCCCACCAAATGCCATGTCCACACACCTTTTGAACACTTCCAGGGATGGTGACTGACTCCACCACTTCCCCAGGCAGCCTGTTCCAGTTCTTGACAACCCTCTCCATGAAGAAATGTTCTGTAATATCCAACCTAAACTTCCCCTGATGCAACCTGAGGCCATTTCTTCTTGTTCTGTAACAGCTTTTATAGGCATAAAACTCTATAACCTTGAACTACCATGGAATAATAGAATCACAGAATATCCCAAGTTAGAAGAGATAATCGAGGGCATTTGATAATCAAAGGGATAATCACATGGATAATCAAAGTCCAGTTCTTGTCCCCGCACTGAGTACAAATTATATTGCTACTAGTAAACTTCTCAGAGGTTTTTTGACCTCTATTGTCTGAAATCCACTGTGGCCATTCTGTGGATTTATAAATAAAATAGACAGTCTGCAAGTATAAATTTTAATGGGTATTTCCAACTTACTGTTGCTTTTGCTCTTCTTGAACCAGCAGAATGCCAGAACAATGGTGAAAGCAGATGCTGCTGAGCTCAGTAGGACAACAAGGATCATGCTGGCCTTCGCTGCCCCGGGGACAGGGAAGATGGAAAATGGCTGAGACAGCACAGTGAACTTCGCCCCTGGAATTCAAAACAGTCAGTTCGTTACAAAAGTAAGAACTCTCGTTTCACAGCTAAAACACCACCCTATAAACTTTCAGCAGGGATGCCACCATTAGAAATGTATGCAGGAACAAACCATGAGTCCATCCATCTCCAGATCCAACATTAGACAACAATATTTATTTAGCACTGAGTACCAAGACAACCCAAATACATGATAATGCTTTTACAAGGCAAGTTTCAAGCTTTCAGTGCTTCCTGAAGCTTAAACAGCTTCTTTGCATTCAATAATCCTTAATATTACTGCCATGAATTTGTCTAGCTGACTACCAAACCCAGAAAATGCATTCAAAAAGCATCTGTTTCTGAGGCCAAACAGATCAGGCCCAGACAGAGAAAACATGCACATTCTGCCTCACAAGACAGAGATACTGGTTGTGACAAGAAAGTAGTTTAGAAAACACAGTTTCTACAGGCTATACCTGAATCATATCAGTGTAAGTTATGGGGAACCTAGAAACATTCACCAGCATTAAGCTTAAATCCATGATGCAGAAAGCTGCCAGTGAACTTGCTAATATTTTCCACCATGATAATGAGCATTAAAATAAAAAATGTCAGTGTCCCTGCTGTTAGCACAGTAAATATTTAGTCTCTTGACACACACAAGCTTTGGGTAATGACCTTCACCCAGAGATTATAAAGTTTTCTGTAAATAAATCAAAATAAAACCAGCCACTACTCGTATTTTCTGTGATCAAGAGTTCATCGAATCAAGAGTTCTGTGATCAAGTGTCTCAGCATCTGAGTTTCAAGAACTGGAAAATACTTAACACTATGCTTTTAAAAATCAGAAAAAGAGAGATATTTTGGTTCCCTAAATTATTTCCAAAATGCATTCTGAATGGAGATGGGCCTGGCTGGGACAGGAGTTTGGCAAAACTGGCCCTGGTACTCTTTATAGACCACCTTGAAGGATGTGGATTAACACATCAACTCACTACTTATCTTACTACCTGACTCATTATTTGTCCTAACCCCACAATTCTAATAATTTTGATGGATGGGTATTTCTTTTATTTGTTTGAGTTCCACTTTTAATAAAAATCTAAAAGCCTTTTTTTTTTAATCAATTCATTAAAAAAAACAATCAGAGCACTGTCAGATGGAGGCTGGAGACCAGGACAAGGAGTTGTAAGTACTTTTTACAGAAACTCATTAGATTTGTGTCAATGTTGTCCACCTGAACAAAGCTGAGCTTCACCAGAACAATGTGGGAAGCATGTTCCAATTGGGAAAAATTTGCCTGCAGGTACAAACACGTATGAACTTCAGTTGAGAGAAGTAATCTCACAGGTATCGAGGACTCTACACAGACAGGTGCTTGAAGGTGCTTTGCACCACTCTGATAGTTTGTGAATAGACTTTTCTTGGTTTAAATGCAAAGTGGATATATCAAACCCATTGGAACCCAGGTCAACGAAGTGCATATGACTGTAAAACAAGGAGCAAGACTATGCAGTGGTGCTATGAATAGTCTACTCTCCCCAGGAACTGCCACTAAAGCATTTGGGATTATTGCATTCAGCATCAGCTGCACCTTCTGAGCCATTTCCAAACAGCAAATTATGCCAGGGTGAGTACCCAGAGCAACTGGATCATGGAGATGTATCCCAAACATCTACTATTTGATTGTTTGATTTTGGCTTGTTGATCTCAAACAGTAAGTAAATCTCTTCAGTAAGAATCTGGCAGTATAAAGGCCTTTCTACTGTCTCCAGCACAGTTCCCTATTGCAACAGGCAACAGAGATGGTTTCTTTGGTGTGCACTTTTGCAGTGCATATTAAAAGTGTGCAATACTCTGATTTACACATGTGACAACTGCACAACTGTCCACATTGCTCCCTGTACACATCTCTAGAGGGGAATGGCTTTAAGCTGAAAGAGGGCAGATTTAAACTAGATATTAGGCACTGACACAAGTTGCCCAGAGAAGCTGTGGCTGCCCCATCCCTGGAAGTGTCCAAGGCCAGGTTGGACGGGCCTTCGAGCAACCTCGTCTAGTGGAAGGTGTTCCTGCCCATGGCAGAGGGGTTGGAACTGGATGAACTACATGAACACTCTGCCAGGCCAAATGTTTCAGAAAAGGGATCTCCCTTTGCCCTTTGTGGAGAGAAAAGATTTGGGATATCCCTGAGATAAGTTTCAAAATACATTTCATTAAGCTGTGCTTTCAGCCTAAAGAGTCAGATCCTGTGAGGTACTGACTTTCCATTCCCTCTCACTGAACCAAAGGCAATGGGACCTGCAGGTTTTGGCAGCATACACCTCAAAACACACAGAAATCCTCTCTTTAAAGGCTTGTCTCCAAGTCCTCCCTGCACCCCAATTCTCCCTTTGCAAAGCCATGGGAACACTCGATGTGGATGAGCCACTTGTGATGGTCTAAATGTTTGCAAACTTCTAACTTTTAAGCTCAGATTTTTTCAACAGCCACTTCCACTTGGCCCACTTCACCAGCCAGATATACTTTGTCCCCTCTGTGTTTTTCTGGCTGAGAAATAGAGACTTTACACATGGTCTTACAACATCTATATCTTAATATGGTTTTGGACTTTGTGCCAAACTGCACGTTCCTGTTTCTCCATAGACTTGCCTCAGCAGTAATCATGAGACAAGAAACCAACTTTTTGACCCCTGTCTACCTTCAGACACAGATTTATAGATAAATTCAGGCCCCCAAACTGTTGTAGAGGTGCTTTTCTTGTGCAGATGCCTTGAGGATTTTACAAGCCAGAGTTCACGTGGTGCCTTCTCCCCAGTGTCCCCCTCAGCAGTATTTCCAAGGAGGCATAAGCACACCTGTCTCTTCACCATTCCTGGGTTGCTCGTGCAAGTTTTGTGATCCTGAAGGTGCCAAAATCATCTCCATAAAGTACCAGGAGAGTCCCTTGTAGAGCCCAGTCCTGGAGTCACATTCTGAATGTGAATAACCTGTTGCACCCATAAAGATGACCAGGTGCAGGCAAACAGTGAAGAACAGGCACTGTGAAAATAACTGGGAGCACAGATGGAAAATTTCTGAACACAAACAGAAAAAGAAGAGGGAATGTGAGGACTCAATTTGTAGGAAAAATTTTGCTTTGCCAGCTTAGGTGACCTTAAGTACCAGATTCCCACAGGGGTACACAGTTAGGGACTCTAGAGAGAAAGAGGCACCTTCCTCTGACTTCTTTGTACTGATTCATCTGATTTAAGAGATCTTGCATGAACAGCACAGGAATCACCAGAAGCTCTCCGGCTGTCTGGGGAATGCCAACTTGGGCATGGAACAGAACTCAGGCTATTTAGAGGTTTGGCATTGCTCCACTCATTTAAGCAAAGTTTAACTCCCTTTTTATAAGTTCAGGCCACCTGTAGGGCTTTGATTTTACCAAACCAAAAAATCTACAGAATATGGAGCTTACCTGGAGGTGATGTGACAGTGAACACCAGTCTCCAGTTTGTACCTGTGCTGGAGACAGCCAGACTGGAAAACCTTGCACATCCATCTATGACCTGCACTTGGGTGAGCCCTAGAGAGTCAAAAAAAAAAAATCACACTGCAATTAACAACAGCCAGGAAAGTACCACTTAAGGACCTCAGACAATCCTTGTGACTTCAGAAGGGCTAAATTCATTGTCCATCCTAATCAAAAACGTATCTAACCCCAGAAATTTCACACAGAGTCAAGTCTGCAGAGGAACGTGCAAAACAAATTCCTGAGGGATTGGAGTACTTTAGCTTCTAAATATTAGTTCTTTGAGCTCAATGTGAAATGGCATTTACTGTACATCGTGAGGGTGTAACATGAAAACAAATGTTAAGAGGATCAAGCAAAGATAATAGGATGTCCTAGAAAGTTCCAGATGCTCATATTTCTGATTTAACTCATGCCTTGTGTGACTAAGTGCATCACCAAGGTTAGGAGAGTGTTTATGAGAGACTATTATCTGTCCTAAAGGGATGGTCTCAAGGAGTCAGCCACTGTCACTAAGGGAAGAGCTGACTGTTTAACCCTTTTCTGGTAGGAGTTTCACCATCATTGGGGCATATTCCCTTCTGTCCTACTGTTAGATATCTTTGAATCTTTCTCCAGCTCTGTCTGATGCTTTGAAAGGTATTTGGCCACAAAACTGTCTGTGGTGACTGTCCTGAGATAGCACAGAAACCTGGCAGGGGAAAACAACATGGGGAGCATTAAAATGAAGCCCAGGAGAATGTGTTTCTCCATCACTTTCCCTCCTCTTGAGAGCTATCAGGGAATGCATTCTGACCCAACACTTACACTTGCCATGGTTGTTATTTTTGTAGGGTCTTTTTAAAAATTATAATTTACTTTGCAATTGGATCCCCATTTTATTGTGTGTGTCTTTGAGCACCAGCCAAGTCCTGGCCTTAGAGTGATGCTGACCAGGTCTGGTCTGCATTCAGGCTCTTGGGGGGAGAGGGGTGAAATCCTAAAGACTGACAAATTTCCAAATGTTGGTTCAGGTGGGGGTGAGATGCCAGAACTTCCTTAGGATGCTGGACTTGCTCCAGTGATCACAAACGCAGACTTTTGCCTGCTGAAAGATAACATATCATAACTATTTGCTTTATGAAGCAGGTGGCTTGACATTTTATTGCAGTTAAACAGCACAGGTGAAGGGACATAAAGTTGAATGTGAGGAGGACATTTCTTCTCTGCCATTCTCATGTTCAGGATATTGAACAAAGTGGTAAAGTAGCAAATTGATGTATGACCAGCTGTCCAAGACAAACTCTTAGGCAAAAGCATGCCACATATTAATTATTTAGCAACAAAAATGATAAAATTTCTCCTCTCTATGATTCTGATACTGTTGAATTGCTAATATCTACTAGTTTTGACTACCTATATGGTTTTATTCTATTTTTGTATAGCATCTAACACACCAAACCTCTAATTTAATTGCATGTCTCCAGGATCAGCTGGAGTGAAATAGGTAGGTAGGTAGATAGATAGATAGATAGATATCAGTGATTTATAAATAACCAGCAATTTATGCTATGAATAGGCTTGATGGGGATGTGACAATCTAGATTTCTTTAATTGCTCCAGCCAAAACCTGGCTCATTTACCTACTACACGTGATCCTCCTTATACAGAATCTACACGGACTACCAAGATTTTCTTGGCTCTGATACCCACTGTAATATGGGTTTTACAGAGGGTCTTGTCAGCTATGTTCAAATACTTTATAATTGCCATTTCTAGTTGGTGATGAAGCCTGGAGTGCTGTACTGTACTCCTCAACAGAGACTGTCTCAGCTTTCAGGCACATATGCTTCAAAGCCCAGAATATTACAGATATATATGGGAGTCTTCACACAGATCTCTCGGGCAAGCTGGTATTTAACGTAGAAGAAGCTAATTTGGAGCTAAACTGCTTTCCACGAGGCAGTTTGGCTGCTGTCAGATTCAGCAGCCTCAGTGTGTGAGACGGGACCCATTTCCATTAAATGCCTCTTTCATGTGCCTCGAAAGACGGGAGCAATAAGGACGTTTGTCAAAGGAAAAACTGCAGCAAACTATTACATGCAGAACATCTGTACTGTGCAGCTCTTGCCTTGCTGGAGTTTATTGACTATTAATTTGATGCATGTATCTTTTAAAGAATGTGAAGTGCACTTCTCTTCAGTGACTTTCTCTTTTTTCCCATCTTTTTCACTTTCTCTTTCTTTCTTTCTTTCTTTCTTTCTTTCTTTCTTTCTTTCTTTCTTTCTTTCTTTCTTTCTTTCTTTCTCTCTTT
>JAYRBT010000114.1:111773636-111809840 GCA_036023395.1 Myiotriccus ornatus
TTTCTTTCTTTCTTTCTTTCTTTCTTTCTTTCTTTCTTTCTTTCTCTTTCTGTCTTTCTTTCTTTCTTTCTTTCTTTCTTTCTTTCTTTCTTTCTTTCTTTTTCTTTCTTTCTTTCTTTCTCTCTCTCTTTATTGTCTCTGTTGTCTTTATTCTCTCTCTTCCTTTCTTTCTTCTCTTTCCTTTCTGCCTTTTTGTGTTCTTCTATTTCTTTTTCCTTCCTTCCTTCCTTCCCTTCCCTTCTTCCTCCTTTCCTCCCTTCTAACCTGTGTCTCTTCCAGATCTAAGAAGTTTAGAAACATACCCTGAAAAAGGCATGAAAAGCAGAAAAGACCAAAGGATTTTTTTTTTTTTTTTTAATCTGTAAACCTGGAACTATGATGGGATAGGAATAATTTCTGATTAAAAGAAACAGGGATTGAAGGGGGAGAAGTTCTGATCTACAGCATGAATGCCACTTATATTCTCCAAATGTGAACTTTTCAAGTCAAAACTAACACACAAATGGCTTTTCTGTGAACAAAATACTTTATCTGCAACAGGAAACCTCACTTCTCATTTTGTGTGTTTCTTACCTATATTTAAATATTTTAGCAATGAAAATTAGGATGTGTTATAATCACTATAATTTCCACTTTCTAGTTTACCAGCATATGATCTTCCCCAGGTTTTTGGTTCAGCACTCTGCTTAAACAAGGTTCTCTATGTAAGCATGTTCATATAACCTCGAGGGAAATGCTCACATGCTTAGCGTTAATCCTGAGCTCAGGTCTTTTAATAAATGAGGACCAGAAGGGAAACATTTAGATCCCTCGTGAAGAAAAAAACCACAAATATTCACATTAAAATATGCTAATGACAAACAATAGACAATTGTTTCTGTCCGTGCTTGGCCAGATCCTTTGCTGAGATAAACAGATTGTCATGGATTGTAAAGAAATTGCCCAAAATAACATAAACTGAAAACTACGTATTTGTAATTCTTCATTCTTTCCTTTTTGATCCCAGATATGCCTTTTCAAGACAAACTACTGGATGTACTTCCTTTAAGCTACTAGAGCACAAAAATACTTTGTATGAGCTTTTTTCTCTTTCTGTAGCATATGACTGGGCAGTTCACCAAACTCCCACTGCAACCTTCTGTTTCCAGCCCAAAGACTAGTTTTCAAATTCAGTCTTTCTCAGGGAGAACTAAATTTATCCCCACCATTCTGCACAGCTGCTTTGCCATAATCCCTGATATGAGGAAACACGTCCAAACCTTTCAGCACAGCCTCGGAGGAGCCCTTGAGATGAGCTGACACAACCCAGGGTTCTGAAGGAGGCCCCAGTTTGTCAACTCTTTGACCCTGGGAGGAAGAACAAAACAGAAGAGTTGAGGTTTTGTCTCCTCAGAAAGAGGAAAGAAAGTTTTGGTGGGTTTAACAACTGTAATAATTTTTAATGATAGGGGTATTTATCCACAGAGAGGCACATCCTACCTTTCTGTCCAGGAAAATGATTTTTGGCTGTACAGGAAGCTGCTTCTCGATTTCTCCATCTGAGGGTTGCACCTGAACAGAGATCTTGTAGGGTCTCACATACAGGCATGTTTCTGAGTGTTGTCTGCTTGTGTTTCTTTCACATGTAAATGAAAAGTAAAAAAGAAAACAACAATATCCGAAAATTAATGTTATGAAAACACCCATCTTTAGTCCCAGAGCTAATTCTAATTATCTTCTCTTCTTGTGATTTTCTACCTTAGTAATGCAGGTGTCAATACCCTATTATGAATAGGAAGGAGCACTATATCAAACACCTACTAATTTACCTCATCATAGCACATTGATTCCTTGGGTGAGAAGAGTATGCATGAAATAGGATACAGCCTTCCTCTCCAAGAAGTAAGCAGTACCAAAATAATAAAATATCCCTTAGTTTCAATCCTCAGTTTAAAATCCTCAGATGAAGAAGTGACAAATGAACAAAACAATTTTTTGTTTCCTGTCCAAGGGAAAGATTTCCAGTGAAAACCTCTGAGCTCCTCTAAGAACAAAGTTTTGGTTCCTCTACACAAGAACAGCACTTACAGGGTTTTCCTGCATATCTTTATCCTGCCATCACCTTCATCATCTGCAAAGTCTGAAGACTGAAATGAAGCAGCTATAAACACCCCCCTTGAAAGACATTGCTTTTTCCAAGCCTGAAATTTAAATTAGAGCATCCCAGGAGAGTGATTTTGCATTTGAATAAAGAATCAACACTTTATTCTGAGCTTGGATCATTTCCTTCCCTCTCCCAGTGCTTTGTATCATTTAGTATCTCATTTATATATATATTTAATTTATATATATATAAAATGCTCTAATCTGCAATTGCAATGAAGTGACTGGGTGTTTGGCATTGTCTTGAAATGAAAGAAGAAAAGCTCTTCATTGATCTCTAGTGTTTGCTTAAAGGTGTTTACAAATACAAGATACATGGAGCATAAGTTTCCTTTGTTTTTAACTGATTTTTTCTAGGCTGAGTGTTGGTTGTGGATTTTTTCCAGGGTATTACTCTGCATTACAAACCAGAAATGGTTCATACTGCAGCTGATGGGAAATGCTGGTCTGAACCACAGGTGCCGGAGAGATCAACTGAGGTTTTAAGGATGTGCGCAGGCTCGAGAGGTAGCTCAAGGACTGAAGGTTCAGTTCTTATTTTGGTTCTTTTTCTTTTGTTTTGTTGTGTCAGTGGAAAAGTCTGAAAGGCAATGCTAGGTTTGAAATTCATGTCAAGGGAATCAATAAGGTGCTCTTATCCACCTTCTGCCAAAAATGTGCATTCAGCTCTGTGACCAAAACTCACTGCAGGAACAACACACCAAGTCATCCCTGTTTTCCACATTTTCTGTGAGCTCCCTGGCTCCAGCTGCACCCAGACAAGTTTAGGTGAGTCTTGTCATGGCTTCTGTAAGCATCAGTTTCTGTAAAAGTGACAACAAACAGGAAAAATGCCCTGACTCCACATCCCAGGCCCCACGTGGTGAAACTGTGCTCACTTTGGACATGAAGGAAGGCTGCTGCAAAATGTGGATCTAGGCAGCAGCTCCCACTCCCTGGGGTGAGTAGAATCATAGAATGGTTTGGATTGGAAGGGGCATTAAAGATCATCTCGTTCCACCCCTGCTGTCATGGGTAGGGTCACCTTCCACTAGCCCAGGTTGATCCAAGCCCTGTCCAACCTGGTCTTCAATACTTCCAGGGGTGGGGCAGCCACAGCTTCTCTGGGCATCCTGTGCTCCCCCTCACAGTAAAGAATTTCTTCTTAACATCTAATCTAAATCTTTCTTCTTTTAGTTTAAAACTGTTCCTTCTTTTCCTATCACTTTCTGGGAAAAATAATGGCAAAGAAAACAAAAATAAAACAAAAACCAAACAAACAAAAACCACAAACAAACAAAACACACACACACCAAAAAAAAAAAAAAAAAGGAAAAACTAGACATGGATGCTTAAAAATTGAAGCTTAAAAATGATTGCCTTCCTGCAGGTAATTTGAATCCGGCTAACACAGCAGGGAATGTGGTGTTTATATCCCACATGGTCCAACCTGAGTTGTGCTGTGAGGGAGTCCCTGCCTTAGGATTCAACCCTGGACACAGCAAGTTATGTCCCTGCAAGTGATGTCAGCGTGGAGGAGGAGAAAGGAGCAGCCTGCTGCTCCCCTGGGGATTTGTGCTGGGAGGAAAATAGGCTTTTTCCTGGCACTGCTTTGGCACAGGGAGGTGGGGAAGGACAAGTGTCCCTGTAGCCTGGCAAGGACAGGAGTAAAGACTTGCCTTCCTCCTGTGGGCATGAAGGGCATGATGTTTGTCACTACCCTGGAGTCTCCTGCTGGGCAGGAGCAGGTTGTTTTACAGTTCCCTGCTGACAGGGAGCATCTTTGACGCTCAGTGCCTTGCAGCTCTTCTAAATGTGGGCACAGCAGGCTGCTGGTGATACCTTAGTCAGCAGGGATCCCAGGGATCCCAGATCCCATCACCATCAATGCCAACTTGTGTCTGCTGAACATGCTGGGGCTCCACAGGAGAGCAAGTGCCTGTCCTTTAGCAGCAAGGAAGTTAGAGGGCATGGAAACTCAAGGGTCTGCTGCAGGGATTAAAACTTGATTGAGAAACTCAGCAGAGAGATTTGGGGCAGAGCAATGGAAGTACCCCTGAAATCAAGGAGAACTTGTTATTTTTGTTATAATTACAATAATAACTATAATCATAAAATCACAGAACGATTTGTGCTGAAAGGGATCTTAAAGAGCATGTAGTTCCAACCCCCCTGCCATGGGCAGGGACACCTTCCACTATCCCAGGTTGACCCAAGCCCCATCCAACCTGGCCTTGGACACTTCCAGGGGTGGGGCAGCAACAGCTTCTCTGGGCAACCTGTGACAGAGCCTCACCACCCTCACAGAGGAGAATTTCTTCCTAATGTCTAATCTAATGTCATAATATCACAATAATGACAACAACAGTAATAATAATGATAATGATGATGATCATGATAATAATAATAATAGCTACTATTATCAATCGACTTCAACAGGAAAGAGATTGGGCTGAGAGCCCGGGTCAAGAGTCCGTTAAAGTTGATGGATACATGTCTACTAGAAAACTAAATAATGCCAGAACCAAAACCTTGGCACTGACACATGATTACCTCTACCATTAAACTGTCACTCCATCACAAGCTGTGGTCGAAATCCAATGGCAAAGTCCAGAACAACTCCCAAATGATCTGGGAGCTAATACAGACAAGGAATACTCTCACTTGGCAGTTTGGATGAGGCCACCCTGAAATACATAAGCTGTCCTTGGTGCCAAAGAACACTCCCTGGTATATTTTATTTCCTAATAAACATAGACATTGAAACTAATTGGACAGTTTTCTGGGTATGTCTGCAATGCTCACATTGCAAAATTAGTATATCCTTGGAAGGGGAAGGAAACTGGGAAGAATTCAGGTAATAAATAATATGTCAAAATGAATCATGACCCAGACAAAGAGAGATTTTTTCTTTGTTTTTGAAAAACTCAAGATTGCTGGTAAATTCAAGACAGGCTACAAGAAAGAAGATGCTGCAGCAAGGACAGAGGATATGAAAGATGAGGACTCATGGAAGGCAAAACAGGTACAAATTCCCTGGAAGGACTGTGAGAACTGTTGCCATCTTTGGGTGAGAGTGGATTCTGATGTCATGTGATGACGAAATAAGCCAGGTACCAGGTACCTTTGCACTCTCAGCTGCACGAGCTTTGTCTCCCCCTGCAGATCTTGTCATTGATTAATAGAGACAGGGAAAGAAACATGAGCATCCAGAAGACAATGAGGAGTCTGAGGTCATTCCTATTTTAAGCAAAAAAGATATCTGAAGGATGACTTGTGTTTCCACCAATGTCCATAATTTCCCACATTACAGGAAGAAATCAAAGAGAATCAGAGTCCAGCTCCTGGCCCAGCACAGAACAGGCCCAAGAATCACACCATGTGCCTGAGAGCATTGTTCAAATGCTTCTTGATCTTTGGCAGGCTTGGTGCTGTGAGCACTTCCCTGGGGAGCCTGTTGCAGTGTCCAGCCATCCTCTAGGTGAAGAATCTTTCCCTGGCATCTAACCTAAACCCCCCACAACACATTTTCATGCCATTCTCTTGGGTCTTATTGCTGGTCAGCAGAGAGAAGAGATCAGTGCCTGCCCCTCCACTTCCCCTCGTGAGGAAGCTGCAGGCCACAGTGAGGTCTCCCCTCAGTCTCCTCTTCTCCAGGCTGAGCAAACCAAATGACCTCAGCAATTCCTTGGATGACTTCCCCTCTAGACCCCTGTTTAGGGCAACAAAGCTGGTGAAGGGTCTGGATGTGGGGTCATCAGAAACCGGTAGAAGGAGGGGGACAGAGCGGATACCTCAGATAGGAGAGAAACAGATTCATTAGTAACCTTCATTAATTGCTGTAGATGAGTGGAAATACTCCTATTTACAAAGACAGAGGTGAAGAGCTAAGCCAGGCCTCGTCTATAACACACTCCCCAAGTTTACTGTGGGAGAAAGGTCTTTTATTAAATGTAAATAGCATCCCGCCGGAGGTCAGAGCTTTGCCGCTGCCACGTATCCCAAGGTAATACCACTTTAAGCTCCACATAAACTCTTAAACAGTTTCTATCCTAAAACCAGACCGTAGGTGGTACAGTTTTTTACGATATGTTATAATAGTGCAATAAATCTGTTAGCTTAAAATCGAATCTCCGTGGCCTTTTAGAGAAATCATCATTAAATGCAAGGCCCTGTTAATGATGCCATCCCAGTGAAATTGTTTAATCTGCTAGGGGGGTGGAAGGTCACCAAATGAATTTTTTATAATACATCAACTTGACACGCAATAGGGAAAACTGTAATAGATAAAAGCAAAGGAAAAGGGCACTGTCTTCTTCTGATAGGTCAATAGCAGCCAAGAGAGTCACTCATCCACTTTTCCTTCACTACCGTGCTCCTTTTCCATTTAATATGGACACCCAATTAATACCTCAGCACCATAGACAACCTCATTTTAGGTGAATTATAGCAATTTCTTCCCCCTTCTCCGAAATGAAAGTGATCACAATACATCATAGCATTGTGCGAATTAACGTTAATTGATTCGAGTTACCAAGCATTGATGGGCCACTTCTATAATCTGGTCCTTATTGGGAGCTGGAAGGGATGGAGGGAAGATTAGATTGCATCCCCCGTTGCTTTGACGACGGCGGTCACCTGATGGCTTGTTAGACAGTTGTAGGCTTCTATTGCCGGCCCCAGTGGGGTCGTCAGTAAACTGGAGTGATGTCCAAACATCATTACACGCTGCTCCGATATTAAAGCAAAGGGATTAGCACCTTATTGCAAGCAACCTGGATTTGTCATTGTGCTGTCGTTATCCAATTTCCAGATGATAATGTGACTGTGGCCTGCGGGCACAAGGTCCTACAGCCAAACCAAGGTGCCTCTGTGTGTGTGTATATATATATATGTATATATGTGCACTTGTATATGTGTATGCACATGCACACTTCCCCACAAAGACCCAGCACCCCAAGCCATTTAACCCTTGGCTCACCAAATTCCTGCTTAGCACGGCATGTGGAAGAATTTTTCTCCCTTTCCCCCCCCCACACACAACAGTGGTCAAGAGCGTGATGGAACAGCAAGGTAGCCAACCTGGGAGCTGACACTGGCGTCACTCACTCGAGTGCCACAGCAGACAAGCTCTGCTGATGGAGGTGACACCACTCACATTTTAAACAAGGTGGAGTGGGGAAATGATTGGTCCCTTGGAGATGTGGATGGCAGCTCCTCTCTGCTGTTGTGCCTGTGTCATGTAAATCATCGCTCTTACTGCAGGTCTCACTAATTATTAAGAGGGAAGATGGATCCATATGTGACATGAGCAAGGCAGGTTTTGTTTCACAGCGCTGGGGTACCAGTGCTGGGACCAGATCTCCTTCCAATGCTTGAGGAAGGTGAGGGAGACATTCCCACACGTGTCCAATCAGCAGTAACTTCTGGGGAACACTGGAATTGGGAATAGCTTCTCTTGAGCTGATCCTCTTCATTTTTAATGGAGATGTAATAACACAAACCCTTCCTTTTCAAAGACCCACACTGATGTGGGGAACATATAGCAATGCAACCCTCCTTTTTCCCACAGAGACCTGCAAAGTTCCATGCTCCTTTTCCCAAGTCTCTCCTAACCTCGCACATTCCTCCTCCTCTGCTCTCTCCTGTTCTCCTTTCACCCTATCTACCTCCTGCTCCCATCCTGCAGAGGAACAAGCTGAATTTTGGAAGGCCATTGTTAGAGCAAGCTGTGGTTTTCACCACAGTTACATGGTGGGTAGGACTTCTAATCACCTGATTCTTGAAATTCAAAGGTGTCATCTTTGAACGGGAATGACAATTTTTACGTAAGGTTACCATGCACAGTAGATACTAACAGAAATTTAGTTTAAAATTTAAGCTCAGAGGTGAAATGTATCTTGGTGACAGACCCTTTAGCCCCTGTACTCTCAGGAGAGCAGTGGTGGAAAACTATCATCTGGTTTGCAATGGCAACATGAACTTCCATGGCTGTTATAGAAAGGTAGTTTAAAGATCTGTTTTAAAACTTGCAAGGGAAATACTGATTCACACAAGGATCATACACAAAGGGGCAGACTGCTCTGACTGGTTTGGATATTTTCCCCCTAAAAACCAGACAACTTTATGGACAGACATCATATTTTGTGCTTGTTTGGAATAGTCCCTGAGTGAAAAACCTTTCTGCTTGAGCTGCAGGTCAATTCCTCTACTGATCATGAACGCAGGTCAAAAGATGCCCCCTCAGTTTCCCCTCTGAATTCAATTTGAAAAAAAAAATGTTAAAATAGTAGATCTGGGGCCTAAGATCTATATAGTTAAAGACCTTATGCCGCATCATCATCCCTGGTATGACTGTGCCTTCCTGACACAGGCAATTCAGCTTTGATGTCCAATTTCAGTTCCAACAGAAGCAAAAATTTAGCAAAAGGCTGTGTGATGAAAAAATTCCCCTTCCTGGGCCCATAATGACTCCTTGCAAACTGTTTCCAGGTACATTGTCACTATCTTCAGTGAGGGAAGGTGAGTCTGAGCCTCTGAGCTCATGATGACCAACTACTCCTTTTGAATCACATCACCACTACTCAGTTTCCCAGTATGGAAAAAATTATGAACTGAGATCAAAATAATGAAATTGATCCTGATTCCTAAAGTGCAATGTGATTACACAGTTCCAAACAATATAAGACTCCCTTTGCATCTATAAACCTTCACTTTGCTCTCATGGAATTTCTTATTCTGTTTCTCCTATAAAAATCCCAATACAGAATCCTACTCTTTTGATTAGAAACCCTCAAGGTTATTCATATGCACTTTTCTACTGTTTTATTAGACTGCTAATTGAGATATTGGCCACCTTAACTATCCCCAAACTACTAATAAATAAATAAATAAAATTCAGAATATAGCTTTGGCCATGTGGTTGGGGGGCGAAACAAATCATGAAAATATTATTGATTATCTGAGGATAAACCTACTTCTTTTTTTAAATGCAAATTTACTTTTGATACCTTATACCCATTTATTCCCATGCTGTCATCGTCCATCAGTGTCTAGAGATTCCTCTCTAGTATTTACTCGTCGACATATCTTCACAGATAGGACAATATCTCCCCAGATTTGCTTTGACAAGTTAAACAGGTTCTTTACTAAATGGTTCTATGATTCTATTCCTCTCATCTTAGAATAAATTCCATTTTCATGGTCATCTTAAAGGTGCTTCCCTGTTCCTATTTGAACTGAGTTTGTCCTGTTTGCACATCAACAGGTGAGAGTGGCACATTCTCCACAAGGGTATGCTCTTTACACTGTCCCTCTGAACATCTGACCTAAAATGAACTAAGTTTAATTTAAAGGAGATTTTAAGGTTGGGTTAAGATCCTGAGTATCATCTTTTCCACACCTTCACTTCAGGGGTATGTGGCAGATAAAACCTTGCTAGAACCTCAAGTGCTGCAGTATCCACTGCTCTGACACGGGGATTTTTAGCATCCTGCCTTTGCCTGCTCACCAAAGGAAAAGTTGGATCCCTACACAGGAAAGAAGTTGTCATGTCCCTTCTGTAAAACCCTGTGCAATTCCATACCCCAGCCTGCCTGAAACCCGCCAAAAGGTTACCAAATCCAAGCACTTTGTGTCAGCGTCAGAATTCATCTCATTTGACGCTCTAGCCCTGTCTGCCTGTGCATGTGCCATGTGACACAGAGAATTAGTGGTAATATCTCATTTAGTGCTCTGCATGAGCATTGCTGTTGGAATGAGCAGTTTTTTGATGATTTGCTTCCCTTTTATTCCTTGCTGTGAGTCTCAAACACCATTATTTCCTGCAAATGCACAGTTTTTCAGAGGCTACCCCAAACTGAACTCTTAACAAAGAAATATTTCAGTTTGTAGCAGTTTAAAAGTCCATCAAAATGGAGTAAAGTACCCTGCTCCAGTGTGGGGATAGGGACTAATTGGCTTCTGGAGGATGTTCAGAAAAATATTTCTTATTTTGTAAAAAGGCACTTGCACCAACACACATAACACATCCACTGTTGTGCTCGCTTGTTCTTTCATATTTATATTGATATTAGAAAAATGTTCAAAACACAGATTTCAGTCTGTAAATACATCACAGTAAATGTTACACAGAGATATTCACAGGAAGATAAACCGTGTGATAGACTTCTCTGACTCTCCAGCTGTGCACGACTACAGCAGTCACAGCAATCACTTCTGTCTTCTCTTGACAAATTAATGAGCCGTGCTTGAGGTGACCCTAACAAAGGAGTTAAATTAAAACCGTGTGGAAAAGCACTTCAAACCATAACAGGCAAGTCATTTTTTTAAAGGCTTGGCAATGTATATACTTTGATATACACACTTATTGACTAGATACCCAGCCACAGCAGGGATTCCAAGGCTTCCTTCAGCCTCACTCTCCTGGGCTGCAAAGATGAACTTCCAGTCTGTGCAGATTAAAGACCTTTTTGTTGTTGTCTTATAGAATCATAGAATCATTAAGGTTGGGAAGTATCTTTGAGATCATTGAGTCCAACCAATAACCTGGCATCACCGTGCTCACCACTACACTGTTGCCCCAAGTGTCACACTCACATGCCTTTTGAACACTTCCAGGGATGGTGATTCCACCACTGCCTTGGGCAGCCCACTCCAGTGCATGACCATCCCTTTAGTGAAGAAATGTTCCCTAATATCCAATCTAAACCTCTCCTGGCTCCACTTGAGGCCATTTCCTCTTGGCCTGTCACTTATTATCTGGAAGAAGAGACCCCACCTCACTGGAACCTTCCTTCAGGTAGAGAGAGATAATGATGCCAGAGGAGTCACTGGTCTGAAAACACAGGGAGATGGGCCAGGCAGAACTGCAGGTTCTGTGTATATCTGACAGCCCAACTGAGTTTTACGCAACTCAGGGATGAAAGCAGAAAAATACACTGGAATACTTATCCTGACTTGTAATCCCAGCCCCATTATCCTTGCCTGTGCCAGCAAAAAGAGACAGATAGACAGTGGGGATAGTACATGTCCCAACAGGAAAGCCCTGATTTCATTTCACAAGTTATCTGTGGCTTTATTGCATCAGAAATGTCAGCCATGAGTAATTCCAGAAAAGCTGTGACTGATGGGGAGCAATAAATAACACTGCAGAAGGACCTGAGCAGCCGAGGGTGGATGAGAACTGAGCTGGCCCATGACCTGCTGATCTGGGTGTTCTCTTCATTATATACCCCAGGTCTTCCCCTAATTGGGACAGGGAATCTATGGCTTCAAGTTAGCACTACTCTTGTCCCTGCAGTAAAACAAGCTCTTCCTAGGAACGTCTCCTGGTCCTTGCTGCTTGGAATTTTTTCACAGAGCATGCACAGACAGGGAGACAAACCTCATCTGGGAAAGCAGTCCCAGTGTGGAGATGTCATTTGTGCCTGGAAAAAGGCAGCCTTGAGGTTTCTTTGATGGCACACAGATCTTCCCTCCTTTAGGTGATCTTTTGGGACCATGTGATTTGGATGGTATAAATAATAGAATCATGGAATGACCTCAAAGATCATCTATTTCCCACCCCCTTCCATGGGCAGGGACACCTTCTGCTATCCCAGGTTGCTCCAAGCCCTGTCTAACCTGGCCTTGGACACCTCCAGGGTGAGGCAGCCGCAGCTTCTCTGGGCAAACTGCGCCAGGGCTCCACCACCCACAGCAAAACCTCCTACGTCACTTTTCTGCCGTCCCATTTTGCAGTGTCCTACAGTGTAACACAAACACCCCCACTAACAGTAGTGATGTTAGTTCTGCTGATCAAAAATACTGTCTGCCTTTAGAATTTGGCCCTGATTTAACGCTTGTTCTTGCAAATCGTATTTTCTGACTGTGCTTAGTACAACACCACAACAAAAACCCTCAGAGGAGAAAACAAAAAGAAGGCACAAAATTAAAGACAACAAAAAAAAACCCCAACACTTGGAAGCAACAAACCAAAACCAAAACAATAAAGCAAAATAAAGATTCCTACAATCACAGGCCAGTGTCCTCACTGTGAGTGGCTCTCTACCACAAGCCACACAGCATCTAGTAGAAAAGTTAAGCATGTGAACAGTAGTTTGTATCACTGGCAGACATCAGGATGGTACTGGGGTCAGCAGTAAATGGTAGAGGATATGGTATTAATTAGGGAGAGTAAGTCTTGGACAAATCCAATTTCTTTCTTGCATAGATGGAATAGGCTTATACTTGGGTAAGGCTCAGTAGTGCACAACATCAAAAAATAACATTATGCAATATCAAGAGAGTACACAATGAGGTTGCCAAACATCAAATCCCATGTCCCCTATTAAAAACAGATGGGATATTACCTTTTTCATATTACCCATATGCTTTTAATACAGAATCAGGATCTGAGGCTGAAATACTCTGCTGTCTGCTCCCAGCCCAGCCCTGCTCCTCATAGCCTGCTCTGCAAACAGGGGCTCCCATCTGGGCTGTGCAAATAGTGGCTGCAAGAGGCTGAAAAGAGCAAGATGGGGACAGAGGAAGGAGGGAGAGAAAGGGTTGTTTCTTGGGCTGTGGAAAGGGCTGTGGAAAAGAGGAATGACCTTCGAAAAGTGAGTTTTGGTATAGAATATCAATAAAAAAATAGTACGTACAAAACTGACCAAAAACTTGGTAACTGGTAGAGCTCAAAAGACAGCTCCAAGGGGAAATTATTGTAAAACAAAGGAGTTTGTGTTGTTCTGTCAAAATCAGCTGCAGGTCTGTTATTGTACCTGCATCAAGATACAAATATAAACCCACTGATGATAAAATGCATGGAAGGATTTGTGGGATGATAAATTATGGAGAGAAAACTTGAACACGGGCACCTACATCATGTGGGATGCAGGATCTGGGCAAACAAACTGAATGATTTAGGTTCTGGAAACCTAGAACTGAAAAGGAAATAGAGAATACAGTGAGCAAAGAGAAGACCATGAGGTCTCCTATTTCTGTGGGAAAATAGGATTGTTGAATTGTGCCAGTAAAAATGGGATTTAATAGTACTTTTGTGTATGGTACTAATATCATAGAATACCAGGTTGGAAGGGATCTCAAAGATCATCTGGCCCAACTGTTCTTGGCAAAAGCATGGTCTAGACAAGGTGGCCCAGCATCCTGTCCAGCTGCATCTCAAAAATGTCCAACATTGGGGAATCCATCATGAAGGAAAAGTGTGGACTTTCCTTTATGCACATGTCTGAAAGGATTCAGAAACAGAGACAAGGAAGGAAACACTCACAAGAACTCAGATCTTTCAATTTTTTTCAAAGCAGTCAGTGAAGTGATTTGATTACTCTCGAGGTATTTGGAGGAGGAGGAGGAAGAGTCAATGCCCAGAAACTCACTGATGTAAAAGTAGAGGAAAGAACAAGCTCTCATGGGAAGCTGGAGAGAGAGAGGCTCCCAAGAGAAAGTGGGTGAGTACTTGTGACAGCAAGAACAAGGATAGCATCCAACATCTAGGCACACATTCAGCTATTGGATGTGTCCAGCTCTTGTAGCCTCTAAACCAGATGGTTTTCTGTAATTTTAGCCAAAAAGAGTTCAACACTGTAGTATTAAAGTGAAGAGCAGTGGCCTGTATTATGCAGGAGATTGAAATATGAGATTAAACAGAATTTTCTGGTCTTAAATTTTAAAACTATATGAATAAAGGTTTAGACCTACAAATTAGATCAGGCAACAACTAATCTTTAATAACACATCTCTGATGCCACATCAATTTGTAAATATTTATAGATTTAATTGTTTAGAATTTAAGAGCCACAGCAATCTGAATTTCTCTGAAAACATTGACTTTAGCCAATACTTTATAATTTCAAGGCAGACTCAAACAGTAATTCTGTTCCTGGTTAAAAACCTCATGGACATCTCTGCACTACAGAGATTCATTAGCACCAAAAGAATAACATGGTAGTTCCCACACAGGAGTCCAGCTAGTACTTGGGCATAGCTCTATCTTCAGAGAATCAGAGAATAATTCAATGGTTTGGGTTGGAAGGGATCCTAAATAACACCTCATTTCAACCCTCCTGCCACAGGCAGGGACACCCTCCCCTATCCCAGGTTGCTCCAACCCCTGTCCAACCTGGCCTTAGACACTTCCAAGGATGGTACAGCCACAGCTTCTCTGGGAAAGTCATGGAAACTTTATGTGTTTCAGCATGGGTAGTCATATGTCAGCCAATGGGGAACTTGCTTAATGAGAAGATCGAGTGGATAAATTGATTCACTACACTTAAATTGGTATCTGATGATGATGGATCTGACACTTACCTCCTGTTACCTTCTGCTGGGGACAGTAAGCCAGACTGAGTCACCATTAAGGTCTCAACTGGCAAGCCAAGGCCTCTCTGAAGGTCTCCAGTTTGATGAGTGTTGATAATTGTTCTGGCCAAACTCTTCAAGCTGTCGCTTGTCAACTCATTTCTTGGATGACGCGGTGGATCACCAAGTTCGATGATCAGCACCCTCGACGGACCAGCTGTATCAGGTGGCTGCAGAGCTCGGGTGCTCGCTGGTTGCCTCCCTGCTTCCTGTGACCCATATCTGCTGTGAAAGGCTGTGCAAAAGGCCATGTTAGGGCAGTGATACTTCTTTTTGCTGGCATTGACTGAGATTACCTTCAACATGCTTTCACCTCCCAGCACATGGTGGACTACTCTGACTTGGTCATGGCCAACCTTTAGGAAATCAGCCAATCGACGTGTTATAGTTGCCTCATCTTCTTCCCCAACAGACTCAGTTACAGTGAAAGCCACAAGAAGGGAGAGGCCAGCAACTATTTCTACAGGTTCAGTCTCATGGAGGAGAACATAGAGGAGATTGTCCTCAAAGCTGAAGTAATTGGCTCCTGCCCCTTCATTCAGTGAAAAAGAAGATGGGTTTGGAGAGACATATTTGCCTTGAATGAAAACACGAAGGCTGAGTGGTTCACTGTAGAATATGGCCATGGGCAGCCTGGTTGTGTTTTGGCCACTGAGGAGGAAGAGTCTGAAAGCCAGAGGTGGGAGGTCTGGGAAGCAAACCGTGGTGAGCTTGGGGGATGGCAGCACAGAAAATAGAGTAGAACGATGCTCTGCGGGGTAACACCAAGTGTGTGAAGCCACGTCACTGAAGGTGTCCATAAAGCTGCCAGTCATTGTTACCACTGGGAACAGTCTCTGGCTGTCCACAGTGGAGTCCAGGTTTTCTAGGATGACAAGTGCATGATCTGTCTGTTTGCAGAAGTAGCCTTGTACTGAGGGTTTGAAGATGCACTTACTGTCATCTCTGTAAATTCCTGGAAGAGAATAAAGGGAAATGAGGGGGGAAAAATTGTTTTGGACATATCTCAACATTTTGTTTTACAGTTGCTTATTTTCTCACTCGGAGCTCAAAGTCACTTTTGTCAGGGCTAAAATTTTATATAATTTTAAGAGAAGCCTGAACACTAACAGATGTTAAGTAGGTACAAACCACATCTACTTCTTTGGGTTGAAAATGGTTGAAGATTGCTAACAGACAGAAAAGCATCACACACACTTACTTCATTCTTTAGATATCAAATTTAGATTGTCCTTTGATCTGATCCAGCACTACACCCCTATGTCCTCGTGTCTTATACATTCTACTGGTTCCAAACCTGTACAGGGCAACAAATCAGGGCTTGACTGCAATTCTTTGAGAAGATAATTTAACTCTCCGTGAAGCCATATCATCCCACTCAAAGGGATTGCATTAAACAAACAAATAACCAAAACAAAAAAACCAACCAAAACAAAAAAACCAACCAAAACAAAAAAACCAAACCAAACCCCAACAAAAAAAAAAAAAAAAAAAAAACAGAACAAACAAAACAATTAAAAAAGTCAAAATAAAACAAACAAACAAAAAAAAAACCTAGAAAGGACCAGAATATTATTATCTCCTTCAGTGATGATATCATCAAGTTTTAGAGATAGAAGAAAGCACCAGATTCAGATACCTACAAATAGTGGAGATTCTTACATATGCTCCAAGCATCTAAATTCCCACTGCAGTCAGTGGAGATCTGAAGTTTAAACCATTTGCCCACAGGCAGACATCCAGATTTGCATGGGATGCCCTGAGGGACCTGAGACATGTGACACAGGTCTAGAGAAGATTTCTGCCCTGCAAGGATGGCAGATGGAGGGCTGGTGGGACACTCCACAGCAGCAGAAAATACGCTGAACGCACACTTGTGGTAACTGAAGCATGCCCAATTCCCCAGCCATCAGCACAGACAGAGCAATTTGAAAGCACGGAGTTCACCCTGAAAGACTTCTGTTTAGTCATCTGGACTACACTTTACTATCCCATAACTTTATTGACCAGAGGTAGAACCTGTCACTTGAACACAAGTGCATAGTGTCACCTGGACTTCTTTTGGTAGCTGCAACATCTGTAGATATAACACACAGTCGATGGGAGCGCAAAAGCCCCTTTAGGTAACACTTTATTCTTTCACTGAATATAAAAGCAGTCAAAACCCTAACACGTGTCAGAATTTTTCACTAAATCCCCTCCCAAGTGTCTGTGGAGACAAGTCAAGAGGATCCTTTTATGGAAGGCTCTGTACAAAAGAGACATAATCCACACAGTCTTCTGAGTTAGAATGAGAGAATCACAGAATGGTTTGGGTTGAAGGGACCTTAAAGATCATCTGCATGGGCAGGAACACCTTCCACTAGACCAGGTTTCTCTAAGCCCCATCCAACCTGGCCTTGGACATTTCCAGGGATGGGGCAGCCACCGATTCTCTGGGCAACCTGTGCCAGGGCCTCACCACCCTAACAGGGAAGAATTTCTTCCCAATATCCCATCCAACCCTGCCCTCTGGCAGTGGGAAGCCATTCCTCCTTGTCCTATCACTCCATACCCTTGACCAAAGTCCCTCTTGCAGCCCCTCTAGGTACTGAAAGGTGCTATAAGTTTACGGTGTACTCCATCTGACCAAATATAGGTCTCTGCTTTAAGATGAGAGAAGTTGTGCCTCAGGCTGTAATGATGAGATCATCACTGATTATAAAGAGAGAACAAAAGTAAGAGTTCAGACACGGGCACCAAAAACATAAACATTTCTGCCTGGAGCATCTTAGGAAAAGATGCGTGTTTCTGTTTCTCCTTCCTCTCTTCAAAATAAAATCAAAGGAGGAATTTGCTGCAGTAGCCAGCTAGAATCCTCCTTCCCTCACCTAGCCTGCCCCTTCCTTAGTTAGCTGAGCTCGCAAACATGTTGGGCAAAGTGTAGCCAATGTCTCAACTAACCGTGCTCCTCATTCAGCACCTTCAGGGACACGTATTCAAATCAGATCAAACACAAGGGACAGCAACATCCTTGAGAGTCACAAACTGTTCAGTGAATAAAAGGACTTTCCCCTTATCAAGGACACATTATGTGAAACTTTCTGCTAGAGAAAAATAGCAGAGTCCTGGAAAAGAAATGAACTATGAGAAAAGTTGGATGGAGCTCTGAGCAACCTGGTCTAGTGGAAGGTGTCCCCACCCACAGTAGAGAGGATGGAACCAGATGATCTTTAGACACCCTTCTATTCTAAACCAATCTATGATTCTATTAAGTTATTCTGAGGTCTGCCTTCAGTTACATCTCAATGTCTGGATCTTGCAGACACCTATTATCTATTTCAAGGGGAATCCTCATGTGCAGACCGTGGTCTGGAAGCATTTCCCAGAACGAGCTGTCACTCTGCTCATCACCGAGGGGAGCAATAAAATTACATTAATGTCGAGCTCTGTTCAGGAAGGATGTTCTGTGAGAGAGGATCTCTGCAGAAGCCCCTATTTTTAGACACCAGCTTAGGGTTTTTCTTCCTTTTCTTGCCTTTCCCTGTGTTTTTGGTTGCTTTTCTTTTTTTTTTTTTTGGTTTATCAGTGTAAGTATTTTGCTCTCGGTATTTGCTGGGGGCAAAGGGAGAGAGAGAAGCAGTTCCGTTCAGAAGCAGAAGTGGAAATGCTGAGCTCGGAGACATTCGGCTTTGTCCTGGAGCACCGGGAGGATGCGCCGGCAGCCAGCCCACAGAGCCTGACAGATCCCATCCTCTGCTCTCCTGGAAACACCCCATCTCCCCCCTCTCATGCCCACAAATAGGATTTGCTGATATTTTGTGATTTCCCAGGACTTTCCTTTGCCCTGCCTGCCTTGCAGAGCGGGCTGACTCATTTTCCTGCACACACACACTCACGCCCCTGCACGCACACGCATCGTTGCTTGTCCCCCTCCAAATGGCCTTATCTGCCACTCACAATTTCTGCAGCCTGCAATTTCGATCACTTTTAAATGAAACCCATGCTGGCCTTAGTAATCATAATGTCATTTACAATTTACCACAAAACACGTTTATCCAGTTAGTAGCACATTGGAGAAAGAGAACTCCATATGAACTCGCCACTGAAGCCCTAATCTGATTATTTCCTCATGAAAATCCAAGCAGGGGTGCTTGTAAGAGGGGTCTGAGAGGAGAAGGAAAAAAGTGAGTCCTGGCCACAGCTGACTCTCATAATCAATGGGAGTAGATAAGTGACGAGGCGTGTCAGGGCCAGCAGCTAATCTGCCCTGGGGCTTTCCTCTAAAAAAGGCCAGAGTGGACAGGACTTAATAAATACTGAGTGACCACTGAATATTGAGCTGACATGTGCTATTTACATTGGCGATGAACAATAACGGTGATAAATTCCAGAAGCATCCCCCCCTGCAATGGGGGAAATCAGATTAAACAGGTTCTATTTGTACGTGGGTTTGCACACACATGCTTGTGTGAGAGGGGGGACAAAATGGGGGGAAAAGAACCAAGCACAAACGGGCAGGAAAGATGGAGAAGGGGTTCATATCTGCAGCAATGTGTGCACGGATGAGGTTGAATGTTGCTCTGGGATCTTCACGTACCCAGGTAGAGGATGAAGACATGAGTGTTTTGGGTGCACACACGGGCAGGTGTGCCATCTGTGTGTCCTGCTCCATGCAAGGAGAGAGAAAAGGTACTTGGAAAATGTGTGTGTTCACCCTCTGCAGGTAATTCCTCAGACTTTGCTTTCTGCAGCTTCCTCCCATCATCAAGCCAAATTTATTATTTATTTATATCCATCTGCACACACACATAGGCACAGAAACATCTGTATCTAGATGAGACTTCAGCGCTCAGGTTGCTTCTAGGGCTCCTGACAAATATTAACTTTGTGTCAATATTTGTCCCTCCTGTCGTGAAATGAGGATTTTCCACCTCATTTCACATTTGAAAAGAAAAATGTGCCGAGGGGGTCCTCTTTGCCAGGAAAAAAACCCACCACCACCATCACCATCTCATATCCTTTATTTAGAAAAATGGAGAAGGGTGGAAGAAGGGAAGAGAATTTTTTAAAATAGATGTTTTGACTTAAAGGCATGTAAAGTCCTTTGCAAGTCTCCTGCCTTTTCCCTGCTTCCCCAATGCCAAATAAATAAAATAAAATAAAATAAATTCTACGTTTAAAATTGAATGAAATACATCAACATTAATGATTTTCCCCTTCAGGTTAACACCACCATTTGCTTCAATAATTTTTACCCATTTCGTGATAGATTTCACAATTCATGGTACAAGGAAAAATAGAATCTTTTTTTTGACAAAAACAAAAGGGAGTGTCAGTTTTTTATCAAAATAAATCTCTCACAATTTTCTTTCCATCCGACTGGATTTGCCTGTCAGTTATTTCTAATTTAACTACAATTATAGCTGCAAAAAATATAAAAGCGAGAAGGGAAGGAAGGGGGAGGGGAGAGATAAATGGGACACTGTTTAGAAATTGCAATTCCTTGGCCTTGGGCTGGCCAGCACATATCTTTGCTGAGGGGGAAATATTCATCAGCATTAACTGTTCCTTTTGACCTGCTGACACTCAAATGAGAAATAAAAAAATTTTTTTTAAAAAAAGGGTCCAGCAATAGCACCTCAGAAATCTAGAAAAAGGAAATTATTCTGAGGTCAGTTGTGGCTTTTTGTTATAGGAAAAGTTTTCTATGTTTTTTGAGTTCAGATGTTCCCTGTAAATCTTTTTGGCCTTGATTTTCCTGTCTAACCCCTGTAACAAGGTCTTCATGCCTACACCCTCATGCTCTGTTAGCAATGGCTCTGCAGACACTGATTTTGTAAATCTTTATGCAGTAAGTGAAAACAAACCCATCAGCTTCGGTGGATATGCTGAGTTAAGGCATATCCCACTGTTTTTAGAAATCCCACCAACTTTAAATTAGGGATTGAATTTATCAGCATTCCATGGGGGATAAACACACAGATATGCAACGTCAAGTAACACCTGTGGCTGGTTTCTCACGGGATGTATGTTGGGCACACATGCATAGGAAGGCACGGTGGGTCAGTGCTTCTTGTGCATTTGGGTCCATATTGTGCTGGTTTTGGCTCAGGGAGAGTTAATTTTCTTCATAATAACTGTTATGGGGCTGTGGGGTGCACAAGAAGCTGGGAGGGGACACAGCAAGGACAGCTGATCCCGGCCGACAATGGGGATATCCCAGACAATATCACTTCATGCTCAGCATATAAAGCTGGGGGAAGATGAAAAATGGGAGACGCATTCACAGTGATGGAGTTTGTCTTCCCAAGTCCCTTACATGTTACATGTGATGGAGCCCTGCTTTGCTGTGGATGGCTGAACATCTGCCTGACCTTGGGAACTGGTGAAAGAATTCTTTATTTTGCTTTGCTTGTTTATATGACTTTGACTTTACCCACTTAACTGTCTTTACCTCAACCCACAAGTTTTCTCCCTGTTACCCTTCCAGTTCTCTCCCCATCCTGCCAGAAGAGAGTGCATGAGCTGGGATGCCATATGTTGGGGTTAAACCATGACAACATACACACATATAACTATGTGCTCATAGCAGGGACCACATAAATAAAAATAGAGTGTTTGCTTTAGGCTGTTAATTCTTTCTTTTAAAGGAAATTATTTTGGAAGGAAATGAGTCTCATAACATCACACTCTGTGAGGTTTTATGCTCTCCTCTTTATCGTTCCTCTATAAAAACTTTGAACCCCCTGGCCAATTTCAGTCACTTTTGTGGACTCAAAGATAGTATGTTCCTGCAAGGTTTGTAAAAGTAGGTGCCCAAGTAGAGAAAAGACAGTTATTAGTTCTTCCATCGAAGGAAGGTCTGTAGTAAAACTCTCCGTTATTACACACCCCAGGATCTGCATTCCCCTTCCATTTCACATACAAATCCAAAGAAAAGCAGGTGTAGCACACGAAATATTTGTCTTGCAATCATTGTTCTCATGCTTTAATATGGCCACATGCATTACAACTATTTATTCACTTTAAAATCAAGTGTTGTTTGCCTCTTTGATACAGTTACATATTTTTATGTTTGTACCAACCCTTCAGAGCTCCCCCATGCCTAAGAAATAAGTCACATAGTGTTACAGATGACAATATATCTCTCCAAGTCATGAACAAAAAAATTGCACTTTTCCAATTTCCAGTGACTAATGTTAATAACTCATTCCTGACCTTAAAGCATCAGTGTACAAGTAAAGTCTTAAGAGAGACCAGAAACTCTCTGAGGACAGGATGCTCTCCAACAGGGATCAAAAAGAGTATGGGAACAAAGCATGCATATAGCAATGTTCCCCCCAAAATGCTGCTCAAGCTTTCAGAGATTTACAGGTCAGGAACCTCTTGAGTCAGAGACATCATCTTTGGTCTTTGTAGTTGACAGAAAATGTCAAACCTGTCTCAAGAAACTGCAAAAAATTCAAGAAGAGAATAGTCTAGCCAGGAGAATATATCTTGAGTCCTCTCAAGGAAGGTGAGCCAATAAATCTGGAGGTGCCCTTTGATGAGGTTGACAAGACGAGATTGTACTACGAGATGTTCCTTAGAATGCCCAGATCTTCTCAAATGCCCTGCTGCCACTACAGGGTGCCACACCTGGTAATACCTTGGCTGTCTGTGTACAGATCACTCATCTGGAACTGAGATTCTAGAGCATTTTATCCATCAAAACTTATGAAATAACCAGTGCCAAGTCCAGATCCTTGTCCCTGAGGCCAGCTGCTGTGGCATTCCCATGGTAATAAAGTCACTGACCCTCCAAAAGACAGTGGCCACCTCCAAACTGCCCTTTTGGACTGGCCCCTGACTTGTCCCAATTTCTGGAAAGTGCCCAGGAGATATCTTGGATGCTGCTGGTTTGCCTGGAACCAAGCTGGGCTTGGAGCTGTTCTCTTGATGCAGCAAAAGTGACTGGGAAGCTTCAGCCTCCCTATCCTTGTGCTGCTTGACTCAGTAGAGGCCCATTCCTGCTGCTGTCAGCACTGGCTCAGAGCAGCTTGTTCATAATTTTATTAAACTTAATCAAAAAGACACAATTAGGGAGGATTTTTGTCTGCATTATCATTAATGATTAAGGGACTTTAGTCATTTTAGCCATCTTGACAACACAAAGGTCCCCATAATGCTTGTTTCAGGAATAAATCCAATATGGAGACAGAAGAAGTGTTACCTGACATTATATTGTGCATGGAGACTGAAAGTATTAAACAGCCTAATTAATATCTTCCCCAAAAGTGTCACAAATTAAACACTCTTAAATTGCAACCTTGAATGAAGGACAATGCAGGAGTCATTACCTGAAATCCTACTGTAATGCAGTCAGAACTGTGGCCTGGAATGGGACAGAGTGAACCTTCATATGGGAGAGATAATCTGGGTCTTCACAGCTTTCCTGAGGGCCATCAGTACAGAGCTAAGAGGTGGAAATGATGGTATTTTATACAGCAGTTAGCAAAATAGGACCCAGGGCTCTTGCTGGAGCTCTTAGATGCTCTCATGAAGCAGGCAAAACAAACAAACTATCCCCACAAACCTGCTGTAGTCATTAAACATGATCCAAAGAGCAAATATCTGGGTGTGAGAGGGATCCTGTCTCTCAGGAAAGATGATTGAAAGAGAAAAATGCCAAGAAAAACATCTTTTGGACTGAATTATTTCACCTTTGACAAAACAAGCTCTTCTGCAAGCATCATCTTATTTCTCATGTCACTACCAAACCTTTTCTCATTTTCTTTCCCTTTAAGACAATCCTGGATTCCTTTTGGTATATTTAAAGCCCAGAAGGATTTTTCTCTCCTACTGACCAGCAACCTCATTGACAGAACTCAAACTGGTGTCTGTGGCTCAACACAAAGGTGGGGGGCAGTGAATGACAGAGCCTTTGTCATTCCAGTCACCGTCTCTCTTGCCTAGGAATGATAAAACTGCAACTGCCACCACCACCTGAAAGCACAACAACAATTTTGTCAGATGCCAGACCTAAAAATGAATGTGGCCGTGCCATGCACTGCTCTGAGCTGTGGATATAATGAGTTTTGAATGAGAAGTCCCGGACACAATAAATCTGTGCCATATGTGACCATTTCCTGTGTCAGTTCCTTTCTCATAACCAGTGGAGGCTTCACCCTCCCCCTCACTTTCCCTTTCATGACCCCACACCAGGGCTCTGAAATCTTTCAGGGTTGCTTATGGGCCCCAGGCCTTTCCACAGCAGTTGCATAAATAAATGAGTTTGACAGCAAACATCATAAGGGTTAGTGGTAATGTGTGCTCCACACAAGTGCTCGTGCTACTCACTGGAGAAAAGGGGGAGGAAAGAGCTTGTTTTGTTACCACAAACAAAAGTATGTTCTCTGACAAGTGGTGAAAGAATTAGTCAAATAAACTTGAACTCTATTCAGACCATCGCTGCCAGGTTTTGTTATGGAAGGGGAGGTTCTCAGCTCCGCTCTTCCTCCTTGGCCTGCAGTCACTGCAGAGACAAATCATCCTTTTCTTCTGAAAAAAAAAAAGTGAGGGGATAAAACAAACAGCCTCAAAATAAAATTTGCAGGGAACTTCACTTTACTGCTATTAATATTATTATTGTTATAATTTCTTCCCAATGACAACAGTTCTTTGGGCCTGGGAACAGATCACAAAGACACTGAACAATTTTCCATTAGAAGTGGGCTAGAAGGAAAATGCCAAATACCTGTAGATTTTGGAAATATTTGGGTTAGAATTAAGCTTTTAAATGACAAGGATTTTTATAAGAAATAAGTGAAAGAGAGAACAGAAGAGAACTAATTATTTGTCCTATTTTTTACCCTTTTTTATTTATTAACAAAGCAAATATTTTGACTAAATAGCTAAATTTTACTAAGTAACTTCTCTTTAAAACATTATTATCAAAAAAAAACCTTTTTTCCCCAGCAATACCATTTAAAGAAAATATATTCATATATCCTAATTTCAGACCAGAAAGGCTGCAGACATTTCAGTTAGTATCTTAAAGGGTATAATTAGTTTGTAGAAGTTTTATAAAAATTATTAGGAATGAAGGTTATTTTCTCATGTCCAATGCAGAGAGAACCGAAAAAAAAAAGGTATTAATATTTTTACCATGAAGGTATAGGCTGGATATTAGAAAAACATCTTTCTAGTAAAAATATATGTATATATATGAGTTACAAGGGCTTGATTAGAACATAGTGGCTCTAACACAAGTGAAGAATTTTTTATGAGGTTATTTTAATTTCTTTTGGGAGCATTGTAATTAGATATAACTTTGGAGTCTGTCTTTCTTTCTTTCTTTCTTTTTTTCTTTCTCTCTTTCTCTCTTTCATTCTCTCTTTCATTCTCTCTTTCTCTCTTTCTTTCTTTTCTTCCTTCCTGCCTTAGCTAAAGGTGCAGTCCTAGAGCTTGTGACTGAAAGGTTCCCAAGAACAAGATTTCCTGTGACATTATGAGGGTGATTTTCAGCAATATTAGTCCTGTATGGGCTATGGACTTGAATCTGAAAGTAGAAGAATTTCATTATGGGTACAGACAGCTATATTATGCCATGACATATTTATGACAATGAAAAGTAATGGGAGGTAAGTATTTTAAGCCTTGGAAGCTGAAATAAATCTGAAAGCACAGCGCAGACTCTGAACACCTATGAAAACATATTGAAGAGGTAAAATTTGAGATACAAAGGCTACAGTCATTATCTGAGCACATAGGATGGGATTCATCACATTAATTCTAGCTGCCTAAATGTTAAGCATCTAGTCTAAGCTAATTGTCTAGTCTGAGCTGTTCATCTAGACAATAATCATTAGGGAGAGAGAGGAAAGACTTTTAGAGGGTCATTCATTCCTGCTTTTCTTTGGATGGATTGTATCACATCTGGAAGTGTCAGCCTCTACTGATTATATGGGAAACCTAGACAGATAGTTTGGATTCAAGGCCTGTATTTAGAATTGTACAATAACAGAATCGTTAAGGTTAGAAAAGACCTCCAAGATCATTGAGTCTAAGCTTTGACCGAACACCACCTCGCAAATAAACCATAGCTCTAAGTGCCACTAAAGTCAGGTAAAATGAGCCCAAATACTACTGATGTCACTAAAAAGGGTTGCAGAACAGCCAGGCCAGTCAGTGTTCCTGTTCTGAAACAGGTGGGAAATGGTAGCTCTGTACACACCTCTAAAGTAACCATCTCCTCCAGTTATGAACAAGGGTAAAGAAAGAAAGATGGGACACGAAGCCGCTACCATGGTAACAAAAGATAAGAAAGAAATTTCACCTATCCCTAACAGGGTTAAGCAGACTACAAATAAATTTTTGAGGAAGACCCTAAAAAATTCAAACTCTAAATTTGGCTTTTGTAGCTCTGCTGGCCAAGCCACTGGATCCAAGTAGTCCCACAAGTGCTTGGTGCACTCACTCTACCGACCACAGTTGTTTGCTCCTGAGCAAATAGAATACAGAGAAAAATACCTTGCAAAGCACAGAAACAAAGAATTTTTCCCAAAAGAGATGAGAAAACACAAGAGCCTAAAAAAATAAATAAATTCTAATCTCTGGAAACAACATGGGGATAGGGACAGAAGGAGACTGGCTTCAAACACCACTGACAAGAAAATTAAATGTGTAGTCTTGGTCCTAAAATACCATGGCTATATTGAATCTAAAGAGAAAAAAGGTCAGAAGAGATTTTTTTTTTTTTTAAATCAGAGTGTATCTACAATTTAGGCCTTTATATGTATACTAGGACAAAACCCCCAGGTTAGAGTATGTCCAGAGGAGCTGCTAGGGTTGAGAATGACTTGGACAAGATCTATGATCCTAATGACACTTTCATCCCTAACTTCATAAGACTGCAAGATGGTTTGAAGAATCTTTGAGGGTTGGTTTTGCTCATAGTTGTTATACTCAGGTGTGCTTATTTTAGGTAGTCTAGGAACTGTTCCTTGTCCCATCAAAGTCTTCTGGACAGCTCCAACAGGGAAAGAGCAGGCTTGGAGGTGGAATGTCTCTTGTACTTTACCAGATACCACTCTTCATCTTCATATAAACGTGACTGAACACAGAGTCACACTAATCCTGGTTTTGTGGTACAGTGCCCATGGAGAAAAGAAACAACTATATTGGTGGAGCACTGAAAACACTCACCAGTCCAGATTGTCCTGCTCTAAGTGATCTAAGGATCACTCCCTTTGAATTTTGTTCCAGACTCACCAGTGAGCTGTTTGAAATTTCAGACAGCCCTTGGAGTTATTTTGGCCAGGGAGTATATTTAAAACTCATTGTGCCTAATGTTGTCTTTCTACAATTGAGAAGTAATCAGGAAAGACGTGAAAATAAATAGACAAGTGAGAGGCAAAATGAAATATGAAGTGGCTAGAAAGGAGTCTGCTCTCTAATGTATTTTTTCAGCTTATTATTGTAAAAGCCCAGAGCAAAAGAGTAGCTTTGAAGAGTCTTTTGTTAATAGTGGAAAGGTTGTCCTTATATTTTTCTTAACTTTTTATTTATTAGCCATGCTGCACAGGGCAATTCCATAAGTGATGGCTGAGTTTCAGATTACAGGGACATGTTTAGTCTGAAAACATCCCAGGCTGCAGTGGGAAGCAGAAAAGAGAAGTAACAGCCTATCACACAGAGCTTGAAGGAGCTCACACCGAAGCCCATTTGTTCTCTGCTTCTCCCTGTAATTTCTGGTGGTTGAACTTGCAAAGATTTGGATGTCTCTGTTTGGATGGTTAAAATGCATGCCCTGCAGGCCACTTCCTCAGGTGGTCTAGTTGATGACAGCGTGATGCTTAGGCCAATATAAAATAGCCAGTGTGTTGACCATGTCTGAAAATAAAATTATAGAGCTGCATTCCTGCACTGGCAATCCTCCAGAACATTGTGAAAAAAAAGAAAATAAATGTTATTGGGGGCACTTATCTTATGCTCAAGCCCTGAAACATGACAGTCAGTAACATTTTTGAGACTCTTGGTGTTGGGGTACTATGTAGTTATTTATCATTGCCCTGATTATCGGGCTAAGCATAAAAATATTCACTTTCTACAAGATCTCATCAAAGCTGAGATGGTGGAAAACATTAGCTGTGCACAGGAAAACAAACAGGTGCATTAAGCAGATTTGTTTCTTTGTGATTTTTTAGTGCTTTAACAGCAGGGAAAGAAAAAGAGCACTGAAACCAAGTTCAGATAGGCAGAGCAATAGAGATTCTCCAAGGCTGCTTAGCTTAGGAATCCTGCTGGAACTTAAAAGATGCCCTTCATGAATAACATTCTACATTATTCAGTTTTTATGAAGAGAATTGTTAGTATGGACAATCTTGGTCTGGGTTTGGTTGGGTTTTATGTTTGGTATAACAGCAGCATTGCCAGACACATACATAAGGACAAGCACAAACACGATTTTTACTTGTTTATTGCATCAAAGATATCAGAACGTATTTAATTTTCTGGGCATACCAGTTGGAAAGCTTAGCTGGAAAACTCTCAGCAGGAACTTCCAAGGGCCTTTCTGCTGGTTTGGGACATCAGAGAACATCTTTCAGCTCCCAGAATGCCACGAAGAGCTAAGCCAGTTTGGAGAGCCTACAAAGAGCCCATCTGGCAGGGTTTGCTCAGTTTCCACATCTCATCTGGCTCATGAAGGACAGCAAGCAGAAGCCTTGTAGATCATCTTTGTATTCAGCTAGCATGGAGAGGCTCATTCCAGAGTCAGACTACACTAAGGACTGAGTAGTAAGTACTGAGAATAATCCAGAATGTGGAAAACTGGTCCTACACAGTTCCAAACCTGTGTTACCTTGTCAAGACATCTGAGCTATAACCACTCTCCATGAAAGCCACAGGAATTCTGTTTGTGTATAAATTTCCTGGGGAAGAGTTTTCGGCAGAGATCTCACTTTCCAACCCAAATCCTGCCCGAAAGTTTGGTACATTATGTCAAGAACATGTTGTCAGTTGTTAAAAAATGGATTCATAGTTTTTGCACGTTACATTTTCCTGAGGTTCTAAAAGGGTTAATAGTTCTGGCAGCACCACAGTCAGTAACCTGAATGCCCAACCAGAAGGATGAGCTGTGAAAAGCATCCCTCTGCTGCCAAGGACATTGAGTAGAGAAAAAACATAAGAGAGTCTTGACTTTTTTATCTCTTTTGCTCTCCATGACTCACGTGGAGCAGGAGTTCAGACACAGAGGCCTCAGAAGGAGAGATCTGAATTTAATAAAGCTGTCTGGGGAGCGGGAGACAGAGAAGAGAAGATCATAGAGATAAGAGAAGCAGAGAAAGGAGGAGAGGAGAAGAAAGACCATTACAGCTGAGTGGTGTTGGCTTTGTCCTCTCAGACTTGAGTGGACAGAAGTGAAATACTCATTTAAGAGATGGGACTCCAGAAGAAGGAAGAAAAAAAACCCAGAATATTTTATGGTTAGAACATGTACTTCCATGCCACTGTAATGAGAATAGGCAAAAGGTAAGGGAAGAAAAGGATAATGGAAAGATGTTGCTAGAAAATTAATAGAGCTGCTTGATTTCATCACAGTTTTGGAGGGTATTGGAGTGACCCTTTAAATTCAGTGCAGCTACACCTACAATATTCAAGCAGAGTTAGATTCTTATTAGGAAAGTAACCTCTATTGAAATAACAGTTCCACAGATTAACAGAGGGAGGGAGCCTGTTTGATTCCCCATTTCTGCAATCTTTGCCCATTTCCTCTTAGAGAATAAAAGTTGATTGAGGGGGAGCAGGAAGAAGGAGAGGGCTCAGCTATTCTCCAGTGACACTCACAGCCCTCTCCACCAAGGTGCAAAGTTGACTTCCTTACAGAAAAATCAGGGAGCAAATGCACTGTCAAAGCTCCCATCTGAGGATGTTTTTTTCTTTTCTTTTCCACAAGATTCTGTTTGTTAGAAAAACTGAAAAGACACCGGAGGGAAAATAAATGCAGATACATTTTTAATGCATGCATTTAATTTTCAGAACATGGTGGGCACTTCAGTGCCGGGTGCTGGAACTGCAAGGGGAGAATTTATCTAATCAGTCCTCCGTGTCCCCGCTCCACTGACATAATGTGGTCCTGCCGATTAAAGCACTGGAATCACAGCTCTGCCTTTTCCTTCTCTTTCATACTAAAATTATTGATGTGCTTTGTACAATGTGTAATTGCCATTATTGTATATGTGCCTGGAGCATGTGCAGAGCTGAAATTGAAATAAATAAGCAAACAAAAATCACACGATAGCGAGTCTCTGATGGTATGGGGGGGGGGAGGGGGTTGGTGCCGTGGCATCACGAGCTGAAAATAGGATTTCATACTGCTGTGACTGGTTTTGATAGAGTGAGATTCGATAAGACTGGAAGAAAAGCTGCCCTGATCCTCCAGACTGACCCTCAGTAAACACCAAATCAAAGTACCTCTTTTAGCATCCAGGGTCTGAGCCTCACCATCCAAGGATTTCTCTGGAGCAGTCCCGATTTATATCACCTGAGGATCTTGCCCAGTATCAGACACTCACTTTTGCTCCCTGTCTTTCTCTCTCTCATAGATAGGCAGTAGATTTGTTCTTTATATTTAATTTATGCAAGTGAGGCACAGAATACATTTCAGTAACACCAATTAGATACGCACTAATTTCTTCTCTGTGAAATAGCAGTAAGTAATTAATCAGAATTTTGATCACAACTCAGTTGGCAATTCTAATTGCACTTGTCATTTCCACAGCAAATACAGAATCATTATCTTTTTCACCGAGTCCTCTCTTCCTAATCATCCAGGGTGCTGGAAGCAAAACATTTCCAAGAACTAGATATTGTCTCTATCAACCAGCAGCCTTAATACCTTTGGACTGAGGGTTAGTGGGTTCAGTCCGTGACTGTGTTTTATTTCAAGCTTCATCATAATTTTAAAGGGAATAGCTAGTGGCAGGCTGGCTGCTTGCCTGGGGGAGGGGGGATTCTGCCTCATAAAATTATGAGGAAGGATAAAAGCTAGCGGCTCATTCCATTAAAAACCTTCTGGGAGAGCACTAAAGATGCCTGACCTTTGCACAAGCATCCAGCAGGCATCTAAGGGACATATGGACATTGAGCAGATCTGTACCATCAAAGTCCACACCGCTTCTCCGAGGCACCACATCCATGTCTAACTCCAGGCACTGCCAGCTGTCTCAGCAAGGAATAGGATGATCAGGGGGGATCAGTGCCCTGTGTTTCACTGAAACAGGTTTCCATGATCATTTCAGGGTCGTTGTGATGACCTGTGAAAACTGACAGTGCTGGTTTAGAGCAAGAATGGGTTAAGATTATCTGCCTGGATGGTGTTATGGCCGGGGGTCTGTGGAGATAGGGCTGCCCTTTGCTGTGCTCCAAAAAGCTGACAGTGAGATACTCCTAAAATGGCTTAGAGGAAGGAAGAAAGAAAGCAGGAAGAGAAAAGGAAATTCCCCATTTAGGAACTAAACCCTACAGAGAGCTGAGGGTGTACCTACACCAGGTCCAGCCTTCAACTCCAGTGTGGCACCTCTCCTTCTCCTGCAAAACAATTTGTGAGGACCTGGCAACTACAGTCCAGTTCCTTACTCAGATTCTTCATATAATTTAAGTCCAAGTGATTATTATTTTCCCAAGTAATCCCAAACCATATGCAGTAAGTCTGGGAACAACCACCAAAACTGAGATTTCAAGTCTGTCAACTATAACTACTGAAAAGGCACTTACAAGGAGTGTAAAGACACTTTATGAAAGAAGTCTCTGCATAGAATATGTTGTGAACCAGAATAGTTCTGGTTCTACCCTTACATACAATTTGAGCAAGTAGCATCAGTGAAAATGGCTGGTTTGAAGACTATCCAAGCACCTTCTGTACTCCCCCAAATCTTTCTCTTCCCTGCCCTAAGCAACAGAAATCACTGAAAGAACATGAAGGCATCACTCAGCCCTTTCCTTTGCTTCCCTGGGGTTCTTTCTTGTTAATTCTCTTGCTTTTATTCCGTATTTCAGAGGTCAGTAGGAAGGATTTGAGGGGAAGTGTAACCTGTCAGAGTCCTTCTACTCCCATACACCAAAACTCTGCCATAGAAAGAGGTGAAAACTCTCAATATTGGTGATGACATTGGAGACAAAACATCACAGAACTCAGCTATGAACTTTGAAGCCAGGAGACATTGTCTGAGATTTTGGTGGGCTGAATCTTTTCCATAAAGGACTGAAAAATACAGAGTAAATGTCTGAATTGCCACAGGGATTTTCTTCTTCTGAGATCAGTGGTGGGACAGCACGTTAAGCATTCTTTCCATGATGAAAAGTCTCAAAGCCTTGGATCATACGTTTTCCAGGCTCAACTTTACCTTCTGGGACAGAGTGGGACACTGACATTTTCCATCAGTCTTCAAAAGAGGTACACTGAGGTTATGCCCACAATTGGGAAGGGTTATGCCTTAGCCCTAGCACTCAATCACACATATTTTACATTCCTAGAACAATACTTGGCATGTTTTCTTGTCTAGGCCAACTAGCACTGACCAAAACAGTGTCTAGGAGCTGTCTGAGGCTTAACGTGATTTGTGACCATCCCAGTTTGAATGCAACTACCGTGGTCTGGAGGAAAAGGGATTTTAATAATTATACATATGGCTATGCTAAGAGTTAGTTGGCCATGGGCAGGGACACCTTCCACTAGACCAGCTTGCCCAAAAGCCCCATCCAGCCTGGCCTTGAACGCTTTCAGAGATGAGGATATGTCCCACTTCAAGCCACTCAGGAGCATGAGAGGCACTGGGAGAGCTAAAAATGAGGTTGCCATCATCATGACCAGCTATCATGATCAGCTACCCATGCTCTGACAGAGTCAGCAATGATTGTGCTGACTATCTAAACATATATGGGAGACCCTAAAAGGCAGAAAAGAACAAAAACTGTTCAAAAAGATGTAACACAGAAGCTGCAAAAAAGAAAGGATGCCTTTTAATTCACTATAGTCAGGGTTGCTTAATCACCTCAGAGTGGGAAAATGAAAAAGAAATAGCAGTTCTTGGAACCTGAGCATCTTAGAAGAGAGACCAAACCAACACAGCACAGATTTATGAAGACAGCAGATCACGTCCCAGATTAGTTGCAGCAGCCAAAAGGAAAAAATAAGAGCTTTAAAACCAGAGGCAGTGGGATACAATCAGAGTAGTGTAGAAAACATCAGCTTCAACACAGATATATAAGTAATGGATGGTCCTGAAGAGACATTCTGGCTACATCTCCACTAGTAAATTAAATGCGCCCAGGAGTGTTCCCAGACACCGAGACCACGTGACGTGATCTGGTTGCATTCATCTATGAAACTATCTCAGCTTTAAAAACTGGATGGATTCATCCAACAGACCAAGAGGGAATGTTCCCTGGCACACATAAATTCCCAAACTGCACACAAGAATTTTTTGGGAGAGCATTAATTGGCCCAGGACAAAAGTGTGCCAGGGGCTGTGGTAAACCTTTTGGCAAAGCAGAGGGTGGTGTGTCCGTGCCTGTAGCCTGACATCACTTTATTTATTTTTACACGGGCAGGAGCGCTGTCCACATGAACCTCTGCCCCTAAAGAGTGCTTCTCTGACCACAAATTCACCTGTAAATTTAACAGAGGGCACAGGTCACAGTTAGAGAGGTATCCAAAGCCTCAGGAAACCCGCAGCCCATATTATTTCTGGGGCCCTTTGAGAGAAGAGTTCACACCCAGAGGAAAAGATCAGGCAGATGCTGTGGGAAATATTTGGCTTCCTTTTGGCATTTGTCATCATGCTTTGTAGGTTCATAGAGTCACAGAATGCTTTGGGTTGAAAGACCTCAAAGATTCTCTACTTCCAATCCCCCTGACACAGGCAGGGACACCTTCCACTATCCCACATTGCTCCAAACCCTGTCCAACCTGGCCTGGAACATTTACAGGAATGGGGCAGCCACAGCCTCTCTGGGCCACCTGTGCCAGAGCCTCACCACCCTCACAGTAAGAATTTCTTCCTGGGTTTTTTTGTATATTTGTTGCAATCAAGCTATTGCTGTTCACTTTGCAGTTTACAAGGCTGTAGTAAATTTTCTTGTACTAGAAAAATATTTAAAGCGAAGAAGAACAATTTATGGTCATTATTAAAGCCAATATTAACGAGGCAGGAAACAAAGTTGTTGCTGTCCGCTTTCCATTTATTGAAAGAGCAGGCTTTGAACTAGAGTGGAAGAGAAGGAAGGGACAATCCACTCCCCTCTTGGATCTTATCTCACATTGGCACCCCTCTAATCAAGATGCTCTGACGAGCAGTGGATGAGAAATGTGTGCATAAAGCCCACCAAAACAAACAAGCTGTGGAAACCCTCTTACAGACACTGAGCAAAAACAAGAGGAAGAGTGGGATGAGGTGAGGAGTAGCTACACCACCAGGACTCCACCACCAGTGGTCAAGAGAACACTCTGATGTCTGCCCTTGCCTTGGGTGACAACTGTGAACCTCAGTAAAACCTCTTGCTGTTTCTTTTAACTGTACAGTATGGTGTGCATGGAAACATGGTGTAAATGCACCCACAGAGAGCAGGACAACAGGATGGTGAGCTGAGCTCTGTTGGAAGGACCTCAAGCAGGTCCAGTGTCATGAACATCACCTCAGCTAACACACATCTGTCACAAGCACACAAGGAACAGGACACAAACACATCACAGAACTCTTAAGGTTGGAAAGACCTCTAAGATCATCAAGTCCAGCCTTTGACCAAATACCACCATGCTCAGTAAACCATATTGTGAATCATCTCCCAGCCAAGGTAGAGGCAGAGCTGACAGAAGAGCAGACACTGCTGCCCACTCTGAGAGCTGCCCCCAGCAACCACCAGGGACATACCTTGTCTCTGTGTTTCCGTTTCCCTCCTTCTTTACATGCTCCACCAATGGTTCTTTTGCAATGGACAGGAGTCCATTGCACTTTCACGACAGAGAAGACTGAAATTATCATGGCTTTTCATTTGAGACTTTCTTTGCATCTCCTGTCTGCTTTGCTCCACAGTGCTCATACCAGCATTCAGATTTTCAACGGCAGGTCACCCAGATCAGGCTCATTATCACCCTTTTCCGGGTGACTTGGAAGCAATACACACACCTGAATAGTGAGTGAGTGGAGAGTTGAGCTGATGCCTCCTGGCCTGAAGACATGGGGACATGAAGGGGCTGGGTGACTCCAGAGCACGGTGCCATTACAAACAGCACTTTGCCTGGAGGCCCATCGAGTTGAATTAGAAAAGAAAAGAACCGTTAATTAACTTGACTTAAGAGAAGGCTGATGCAGGGCAATGTGACCTTTTCTCTATGTCACATGCCACACGAATTTGAGCCTCTCTCTGATGCTTTGTCACCGCCAGTCCTTGTTTTTTAGATCACTGGATTGCAGGGGGGTAATGGTGACCAAAAGGATTGTGGCAGCAGAAGGGAAGAAATGACAGTTTCACTATTCCAGTGATCTGTGCACCAAAGACAACAGAATTCCATTATGCATCTACCATCAATTACCTTACAATGTGTATATTTATATATATATATGTATACGTACCCTATCTCAAGTATTGAAAACCCATAACATCTCATGTGCATTCAGTAAATATACATATCTAAGGTAGTTTGAACAGTGTTTTACAGAAAAACGAATAGAGGTATCAGTTTAAAAAAATGCAGAATAGAATTATTTAATGCTGCTCAATTTTTGCATAAATGTGATGGCAGCAGAAGGAGCTCTATGCAGGTTTCTCCAATCAGCTCAGTGCATTGCTGAAATACTTAAAATTTGATATTGAATTAGCCAGCCTCAAGGATTATAGGAAAAGTGTAGTTAACAGTCTTTAAAATCATAGAATCATAGAATGGTTTGGGTTGGAAGGGATCTTAAAGATCATCCTGTTCCAAATGCCCTGCCATGGGTGGGGACACCTTCCACTAACCCAGGTTGCTCCAAGCCCTGTCCAACCTGGCCTGGAAAACTTCCAGGGATGGAGCAGGCACAGTTTCTCTGGGCAACCTATTCCAGTGTCTCACCACCTTCACAGGGAAGAATTTCCTCCTACTATCTAATCTAACCTAAATCTTCAGTTTAAGGCCATTACCCCTGGTCCTGTCACTACTTGCACTTGCTTCTTAGGCAGCAATTTTAATGTGAGATAAATTATTTCAGTAAGGCAAGATGAATCTTTTGAGTTTAACTTGAATCTCTCTTTGGAAAATCCAGCTAATCTATCCCTATCCATGACATTCAAGATACATCTACACCTCCTCTTTAGTGCAATACAGAATTCCCCTCAAGATGTGACCCACAGCCCACAGCAGCAATAAAACAGGAATTACAGATTCTAGGAACGAGGGAAAACCAGCTTTCAGAGCACATGTGATTCTCTGAGCCTCAGTCTGTTTGGAAGCTTCATAGACTATGAGGGACACCTGTACTGGTTGTCCATGGGTGAATGCAGGTATTTCTACACTGTCATCTTCTACCTCTGTGTTCTCTGTGAGGTGAAAGGTGGATGAATCTGGGAACTCACTGAGCCCTGAGCTTCTCCACAGATCCTTATTTGAGACTTATGTCAACACAGACACTGAGATCAGAGGTGTAGGGTTTCGTTCTCTGAATTTGAGATTTTTTTGACCGCAGTGTTGAAAAAGAAAATACAAGGGAAAAGCACTTCTCA
>JAYRBT010000114.1:111809940-111843760 GCA_036023395.1 Myiotriccus ornatus
AGGGTTTCGTTCTCTGAATTTGAGATTTTTTTGACCGCAGTGTTGAAAAAGAAAATACAAGGGAAAAGCACTTCTCAGATTCCATTGAATAACACTGGCAAGGAAAGACGTCAGTGGTGTACCCACATATAGCTCACATAGAGCAAAAAGCCTCTTGATGGCTTAAAAAATACTTTTCCATGTCCCAATAAATCACAGTGGCTTAAAGTATTGAAGGTTGGTTTTGAAACTTCTCTCGATGAAATCTGAGCTTTTATCTCGGTGAAAACACTCCCATCTTACTAAACAAACACAACATGATCGGCAGTGGACTCCGAAAATCCTCTCACATCTCGTTATCCCATAGTTTAGATTAAGGCTTTTACAGCTTGACTTTCTAATTCAGCCACAGCATCATCTCTGCTCCCCTCTGCCTCAGCCTCTGCAGTGCTAATATATTATTTCTGTAACATGAAGAGCAAAGTAAAGGAATATAAACTGTTCTTCTGGCAACAAGTTAATTTTGATTTGACCTTCCAGTTCTTGACATTGTGGTCATTAACACTTTGGTTGTTTAAAAAGAAACACCAAGTGAGCAAGCAATAAACCCTTACTCAAACAAAAAGGCTCCCAGAGGTGCTGGCTGCATTGTTTCCTGCAACACAAAGTGTTCCCTTGTCGTTCCTATTGGCAAGTTGTCCTATCCATTCCAAGGTGGACCTTTTCGGGCCTATTTACCATGAAACACCTCACCTGTGAAAAGGCATCTGAAACTGAATTATGAGGATTTTCACCTGGAGAGCACTGGAGGGTGGAGAGGAAATTCCTGTGTCCAAGACCAGACTAGCCACAGTAAATCTTCTGACTCCGACATGGAGTTGTTTAAATCCCATAGACCTGGCTGTGCTTCAGTTTCCTCTCCTGCCCTTTCTTTTACCCATTTAGGGCTGCAAATTCCTCCCAGCAGGAATCTCTGGCTGTATGACAGTGCCTAGAGTCTCCAGTCCCATTTACTACAGTATGAGAGCTCTTAAAGAGTTGCAAATACACAGAGACTGAGGCACTGATGGGAATTTTCGGATAAAGAGGAGTGGTATGATAGACTTCTGCTCTTGCAGTTTAAGCAATCCAACAAATTAAGGTTGCTCAGTTGGTGGTGCAATCCACTTTTATTTCTCATTTCAAAGCTTTATTTCTCCTAGGCCCTACATCACAGAATTATAGAATCATAGAATCATTGAGGTTGGAAATGACCTTTAAGACCATCAAGTCCAACCATCAACCCATCACCACCACCATGTTCACCATTAAACCTCTTACCCCTGAGCTCTTGGACACATCTCACCGGTGGGAGGAAATTGCTTCACAGAGAAAGCACCGGGACACAACAGTAACTGCAGACACTTCAAGGACTAAACCAAAATTATTTGTTGCCCTTTGATATTAGGCCTCATTTTTTTCCTTTGCAGATGCCAGACACCTTCCCCAGACACTCCAAGCCAGAGACAGAGTTTTCCAGAATGACACAAGGAATTTGGTCTCTGGTGTCCAACTCCTAATAAGGTCATTTAAGATTTAAACGTATCTTTTCCCAGGGAACATTCATACAGTGTTTTGCCAACAGACCCAAGGTCACACAGATTTCACTTCTAGGTGATCTCAATTGAAGCAGCTGCCCTTTGATGATTCTTGTGGGTCCCTTCCAACTGAGGATATTCTAACTTAGGCTGGCTTAGGTCATGGCAAGCAGGTCACATTGAGGTAAATACATGATACAACTGAGAAGAGGTGGCTTTGTGCTCTCTGCACACTGGGAGCATGGACAAAGACACCAAGACAGCATGTTCTCCTTGCTAAGGATCACACAGAGAACTCTGAGGAAAGGTGTGGGTTAGGTATGTTGGGTTGATTTGGAATATTTCTCTTTTTATTGCCTTCCCCTCCAAACTCTAGCCTAACCCTCTCAAAGAAAGACATCAGGAAAAAAAAAAAAAGAGACTTTGCTTTTCAAAAGACCTTCAGCACATCTGCCTTCCACTGCGGTAATGTGATTTTCCTAAGAAGCCCCCAAACTGTGAATGGAAAAGCACACAGATTCAACGCCCACAAAATAAGAAGAATAAGATAATAACCCTGGACAATGAGAAAATTGCACAAGTTCACTTTCCATGCCAGTATGCATTTCTCTTTAAGAATTTTCATTTCCCTTTAAGCAATTCTATTATTCACACATAGCATTTCTAATCATTCTTTCAAGTGTTTCTGTGTAACTTATCAGGATTTAATGAATGCCAGAATAAGCACTAGAGGGAAAATCCACACAACTGGACACTAACCCAAAGGTTTTAACAAGACCTCTACATTTTTCTCTTTTTAATATAATCTTTATTCAAGCATTTTCTGCTTTGATCAGAAATATGGCTTTTTTATTGGTATTATTATTGACTTTTTCCCACCCACCCTCTTGCTTAATCCACCATCCTATAACTTGTGAGCCTTCCAGGGTTGCAGTTATTAGTTATAAAGGGCTTCTTTGGAAACAACAGTCAAAGTAAACAAGTAAACTTCTATACTGACTTCTGCTGAATTGGGACCCATACTCACTTTGCAGAGAGGACAGCAAAAATAACCAAGAAAACATCCAATATAAATACCTGAACACGTTAGAAAATATGAGTGACTTGCTCAGTCTGCCAAACATGGAAGTATTCCATGTCCAGTCTGTAAAAATTCCTAAGGATGACCTTGTACCCAGACATTGTCACTCACACAAATTATGGGACACCTGGTCACTGGAGGTCTGAATGACTAAAAGAGTGGATGAGACAAGATACATCAAGAAATAGTAGAGGAATAGGATGTACTTACAGGTCAAACTGTCCTTGAAGGACTGCTTTGGAAGATAGGGATATGAGATATAAAATCTATCTATAAATGCTGAATACTCTTCCCAGAGCAGCCACTGCCTCCAACAATACACTAGAAACATGTTAAAACTTGATCCTGATTTTTTAAGCCAGTCTTGGACCTCTGTAGGACTCATTTTTGCATGACACTGTTGTGGGCAGCCCTGCACTTGTACTTGAGCTCTGCCTGGTTTTGGGTTCTTTTCTCTGGCATGCTGTTCAGACATAAATAGAGTCAGATCTTTTTCCAGAAAGCCTCAGGGTTTCCAAGAGCAAGGGATTTTTTTAGTTATGTGTGGTCACTGGCTTCCAATGGGCTTCCTTCTTCCTTCAGTCACACATCTGAGTGGCTGAGGAAGTTTGAATCCCTGGGTTCTAGAGGGGCAATGGAGAAAGCAGGTTTCCAAGCCTGCATAAGGATCCAAACCAGCCACCTGAAGAAGATTTCACTGCTGGCAGCTGGGCAGAATACTTTCTCTAAAGCTAATTTGGATGTCTTATCCTGTGGTTTCAAACACGTAAGAGGGAACATCATATAATTTTCCTGCAGTGATAAAATTACTTCTAGTGGCTCTACTTCTACCTCTAATAATTTATAATAAAAACATTTATATTCAGGGAAACCTAATATTCCTGTACCTAAAGAGGGCCTATAAGAAGGCTGGAGAGGGACTTTTTAGAAGGGCATTCAGTGATAGGACAAGGGGGAATGGCCTTAAGCTAAAGGAGGATAGATTTAGATTAGGTATTAGGAAGAAGTTCTTTCCTGTGAAGGTGCTGAGGCCCTGGCACAGGTTGTCCAGAGAAGCTGTGGCTGCCCCATCCCTGCAAGTGTTCAAGACCAGGTTGGATGGGGCTTGGAGCAACCTGGGCTAGTGGAAGATGTTCCTCCCCATGGAACAATATGATTTTTCAAGGTCCTTTCCAACCCAAACCATTCTATGATTCTATGACTTGGAGAACTGGAAAAGTCCTCAACAACTGGCAGAGCCTATTCCTTTATCCCACAGCAAGCTGTGCTCTACCAGGCTTAATTCCTGGCACGCCCTGCTATTGTTTTATCTCTTAGCTCCCTCTCCAGAGATGAAAAGAAGGCAGTTGTGCCCATTTCCTAAGGCAAAGAGACCAGAGACACTAAAGCCCAGCCCTGCTCCAATGGGAGTTGTGCTTTTAAATGGGGTCACTCCTCAGAGTCAGACATAGACAGAAAATTTAGGTAATTTATCACAAGGTGCCTCAATAGGTCCAAGAATATCCGAGGACTCTCTGCAGCTATAAGGAAAATTTTTGCTGTTTTCTTCAATTGAATATTTATCCAATAGAACAGTACCCCCTATTTGTTCCATATTTATTTTTGATACAACCTCAAACCGATTTGGTGCTTTGGGTCAGCTAATTCTATAATCTCTCACAGGGAAAAATTCTTCACCGAAAGGAGGGTCAGTCTTTGGAACAGGCTGCCCGGGGCAGTGATGGAATCACCATCCCTGGAAGTACTCAAAACACATGTAGATGTGACACTTAGGGACATGGTTTAGTGGTGGGCTTGGCAGTGCTGGGGTAACAGTTGGACTCGATGACCTTGGAAGGCTTTTCTGTTCTAAAGGATTCTATGATTCCATCAGTCCCACAGAGGGGAAAAAATTATTGTTCTTTCAATATGGACCTTGTAGGGATGAAACTTTATTTTCAGTCCAGTAACTGTTGCATCCTGGTGAGCATGGGAAGAAAACAAGGAGGCAGGATTACCCTAGTTTTGCAATGTGCTTATTAATTTCAGAAAAACCACCGCAGGAACAAAGTTTATTAGCGAGTAGGAGGATGTTTCAGGAACAGAGCCTGACTGAAAATAATCAGCTCCCTTTAATTAATTGCATACAGTTTTATTGCATAACTGATGGTTTTAAACCTTGGCCAATTAGCTTGTCAAACACAGAAGTTAAATTCTCTATTGGTCTCTCAAGTAAGGTCTATGCCAAAGTTTTAAATTCAAATTGCCTTATCCAAGCAACCAGAAAACAGGGCCTCTTGAAACTAAAATTATTGGGCAGCTACACAGACTTGGAATAAAGAGTAGGAAAGACAAAATAAAAAAAAGCAAGGACACAGAAGTCCAATATATTGCTCAGGTCCATGGCCTCCATTCTGGAGGCAAATTGCAGTTGCAAGATTCCTTTTCTTGACAACTTATTTTCAAAGACAAGTTGAGGTACTATTGTCGATTTGACACGCCTACAACACAGAAGAAAGAAAAAACCCACACCTTTTATCTGAAAAGTTCTTCCAGAACACCTGATGATGCTGTGATAGCTGCCTCACTGTGGGTTTCTTCTCTCAGCAAGTGGAGAAGGCAGAATGATTTTATAATCATATATATTTATATATTTTTATATTAAAAGGAATATAATTTTTTACATGTTAATAACCACCTTCTTGATCTAAAACTGAGTATCCAATGTAACTACCCCTGATGCAAATAGTTATTTTCCAGTTACTTTCTTAAACACAGTGCCAGTTAGTTGACTTTTTTTTTCCAAAACACTGATCTGTTGCTCGAAAAATGCATTAGGAAATGAATATGTTCTTCTCAACTAATTATTTTAACTAGGCATTATATTAATACTCACACTACATATCCTGAGAACCCCATGGTGCTCTTTGTGTCAACCACATGTGCTTTGAACTTGGTGGAGCGATGATATTCATATCAAAGCTATGCCTTATAAATGAAGATTTTTGCATGTTTTCCCTCAGTAATTATCTTGTTAAAAGTTGTTTTTGGGTGTAGCAACCTCTTGGTCCAAGCTTTCGACACTTGAGCTTCTTTAGCCAAAATGCTCTATTAAGTCGTTGTCCTGAGTCACCATAATGAAACTGGGATGGGTGGTTGCTGCTCCTACTGCTGATTTTTGGTTTGTGTATCATAGAATCACAGAATACTTTGGGTTGGAAGAGACCTTTAAAGGTCATCTAGTCCAATCCCCCTGCCATGGGCAGGGACATCTTCAACTAGACCAAGTTTCTTGGAGCCCTGTTCAACACAACCTTGAATGTTTCCAGGGATGGCACAGCCACAGCTTCTCTGGGCAACTTGTGCCAGTGTTTCACCACCCTCATAGTAAAAACTTTTCCTTATATCTGATCTAAATTAGACAGAGGGCAAAAGGGATGGTGAAGGGCCTTGAGGGGAAGCCATATGAGGAGCAGCTGTGGGCACTTGGTGTGTTCAGCTGGAGGAGACTGAGGGGAGACCTCACTGCAGTTACAGCTTCCTTGTGAGGGGCAGAGGAGGGGCAGACACTGATCTCTGTGGTGACCAGTGACAGGACCTGAAGGAATGGCTTGAAGTTGTGTCAGGGGAGGATTAGGTTGGATATCAGAAAAAGGTTCTTCCCCCAGAGGGTGGTTGGGCACTGAACAGGCTCCCAAGACAGTGGTCACAGCACCAAGCCTGACAGAGCTCAAGGAGCATTTGGACAATATTCTCAGGCACATGTTGTGACTCTTGGGGATGGTTCTGTGCAGGGCTAAGTGTTGGACTCAGTGATCCTTGTGGGCCCCTTCCAGCTCAGCATATTCTGTGATTCTCTGATTCTGTAAATCAAGCCTCCTCTTATTTAAATCATAGCCCCTTGTCCTATTGCAACAGGACCTGCTAAGAAGTCTGTCCTCATCTTTCTTATAAGCCCCCTTTAAGTACTGAAAGGCCATGATAAGGTCTCCCTGGAGCCTTCTCCCTAAATCAGATCTCTTTTGTATACACCTGTGGTACCGCATTCTGGACCAAATGAGGCAAAACTGCTTGCTTGTTACTGTGATCATGAAAAGCAAGACTGTCAAAACCTAAAAGCACGAAGAGGAGAGCAAGGCAAGCTAAGGTCACACAGACAGACATCTAAGTGCTTGCCTGTTTTAGTAATGCCACATGGACACTGGTAATTACCAGTTTGTCATTTTTGCCAATATTTCATAGGAGCCTCAAACTAGTTTGGAATCACACCATACCAGATGCTACATAGACACTTCTCTAGTCCCAGCACTGAAATGTCAAGAGTTATCACAAGCTAATACGTGAAGGGAAAAAGAAAGAATTAACCTCATTTCACAGGATATGGTGAGGCCCCGGCACAGGTTGCACAGAGAAACTGGATGCCCCATTCCTGGAAGTGTCCCAGACCAGGCTAGACAGAGCTTGGAGCAACCTGGGATAGTGGGAGGTGTCCCTGACCATGGTGTGGGGGTTGGAATGAGGTGATCTTTAAGGTCCCTTCCAACCCAAGTCTTTCTACAGTTCTTTCTATGATTCTTTGATTTTTCAGAGTCTCAGGAGAAGGTTTTAGCAGAGTTCTCTAATGAATTCAGCTTTGCTGGGTTGTTCTGCAGCAGCAGGCTGTGTTTCCTGGCCAGTCTCATGATAAATCGCTCCTCTTATCCCGGTAGCTGAACCCATCAGCTCCTGTGGTGTGGGTCTGCCAGCAGTGAAACCTCTGGGACAGCATGTTGTAAACTAGGAGAGCACTTAGACTGCCCTAGGGAGACAGACCTGAGATTGTGCTGACCACAGCTCAGTCTAGGACCATGCCCAACTTCAAGCGTAACCACACTGGTATGTGAATCACAAAATATGCTGAGCTGGAAGGGGTCCACAAGGATCATTGAGTCCAACCCTCAGCCCTGCCCAGGACCACTCCCAAGAATCACACCATGTACCTCAGAGTATCATCCAAATGCTCCTTGTGCTCTGTCAGGCTTGGTGCTGTGACCACTGTGCCAGGGAGCCTGTTCCAATACCCATCCTAAGCAGTCCTGCCCTTCTGTGTCCCCACGACACAGCTCCTGGTTCAGAGCTGGCTCGTGTCCTGCCAGCCCAGAGCACAGACAGACAAGTAAGAGTTTGCTTGGAAGAGGTCATGTCGACATGGCCAAGGTGTGGTGGTCCCCACAAGAACCTGTCTTTCAGTTCTGCTTTCACATCCCTGCCCCCAAACCATAAGACGAGAATTTCCCCGCTTTTCTCATGGTTCTTTTACAGCCCTGATCCATCATGGAAAAATTAAAGATGCTTTATCTGAAACATCCATGAAGGAAATCCTGTGTCTCTGATGAACCTGACTTCCTTAATTTCCTGTTTGCTGCACAGCTGTCTGCATTGGATGGGTCTAAGGGACATTTTTTTGGACATATTTGTGTACCTCGGTTGGAAGCCAGGCTCCTTGAGTTGGAACATAAGGGTCTATAATCTTTAAAAAAAAAAAAAAAAAAAATCACAGTGAAAACAGAAAGAATGAAAAGAAAACAAACCAATAAAGAATCTATCCTGTCATAACATTTGAGGTTCTGGTATTTGCTGGCCTTGGAGCAGGTTCAAAATAAATGAAGGAAATGTGTATTTCATTAAATGCTAATATTTGGAAGATAAGACGAAAGAAATGATGAACTGCTTCAGTGTCTGTATGTGTGTATAAACACACATGTTTGATACACACAAACAAACCATCATGATTCTCTCTGAATCAGAGTCGTGCTGTGTAGGAAGAATTAGCGGGAAAGATATAAAAAAGATACTTATTTTCCCAGGTCATTGCTCTTCATATGCATGACAAGGGATTTTGCACTTCTCATTCTCCATCTTTTTTCAGAGTTGCAATCCAATCTTTCCACAAGAATCCTTTTTTTTTCTTCTTTTTTTTTTTTTCCCAACAAGACTTGATTTATAAATAGTCATTGAGACATATATAGGCATAAATGCAGAAAAATCTCAATCCTACACAAACTAAACCATGCTAAGTGCCTTAACAAAAAGGCTGGTTAATCAAAAACCCACCAGCTTGTTCCCAGTGGATGCCATAGGAGTGGCTGGTTAAACTTTGAGGTCTCTTCTCCATTCCACCACAGATGCCTTTGTGTAATCCTTTGGCTCCTGACCCGTCTGGTCTGTAACGTTAGGACACAACACGTTTGCCTCCCAAGGACAACAAGGCCTTGGGCAACAAGGGTCATGAAGTGCCCAGAATTCTTTTGTTAATTAGCAGATGCAATGCAAGGGAGCTGGAATATGGGATTTAAGGCTCCAAATACTCAGGAAAGCATTTGATGTCTCTGCTTCAAACAACACAGCAGAGCAGGAACTGAAATTTTCACAAGCGACAGACAAAGCTTAGATCTTTCACAGCACATCAGAAAGTAATGTCTCTACAGTTTATTTTCATAGTTCTGGACATATTTTTTCACAAGGACTATGGATAGAAAACATTTCACTGGTCAGAGTTGTCTCCCTGTTAACCTACAACCTTTACAAGCCCACAGGATCCAGAGTTTAGAGATTTGTTTTCTAACATGCACCAAACGAAAGATTCATTTTGTTCATTGCAGCTGAACCATTTCTGAGCAAACTTTCAGACAAAATCTTTCCCCAGGCATAAATCTATCATGGGAAAAGAAAGGCATCTAGTGTAGCAAATAACATGAAAGTATACAGTATTAAATAAAATAAAATATAAAAGTAGGGTGAGATGAATGTAAAAACAGGTGAGATGATGGAACATATTAAAATATGGGCTGTCAAACTGTGGTACTCTTGGATTAAGGCCATTTATCCATGGTAAAATCCTTTTAGGTAAACCCCTGCCAAAGAACTGATTAAATGCCATGGTCCAGGTTTAAGGCAAGGCTATAAGGCAGCAAGTTGAGAGTTTGGATACTCATTGGGATGGCTGAGGAGGTTTGGCATCAGAAAAGACCTCCAAGGCTCTCAACTGTGAATCTAACAATGCCAAGTCCCACTAAACTATGTCCCTCAGTGCCACATCTACATGTCTTTTTAATGCCACAGCAGAGGAGAATCAGGTGCAAAATAAACCAGCTTCATGCAAAGTGCTTTACTACAGAGCTATTGCTGGATTCCCCAGCATGTATCAGTGTGCAGAACTTTAGTTGAGACACAAAACTGCAGTTTCTCTCCAGAGAGCATTTCTTGGTAGCCAAGGGATAACCCTTATTGTGGGGACAGAGAGCTTCACGCATAAAGTTTTTCTTCACAGGCCCATTTTTTTTTTAACTTGTAAGAGTCTGTTACCTTTGAGGACTTCTCAATGTACTACTTTTGATTAAAATTGAAAATGTGTTCAAAACTACTAGGTGAGAAATGATGCACACACACACGCACACATACGTGCATAACACTGCATGATTACATAAATTTCATGTTTATAGAAAGCCAGCCTAAAAAAGAGAGAGAGACATGATGTATTAACACCAATAAATTGACTGTGTTTGCTGGGTTTGCTGATATGTTCTTCTGCAAAACTCGGGAATGCGATCCACTGGGTGCCACTCCCGTAGATCTCCGTGGTGTTCATTCAGAAATGTGACCCCCTCAGGCCACTCAACACCCTCTAAAATTGGTAAAAAAGCTGCGTTTCTATCCACAGGCCCTGATCAGTGCCACAAAGAGAGAAAAAGAGGAAAAGAGAGAGATATCACTTGGAGTTTGTGCCTGCTTCTCTTTCAAATGGAATTAATGGTGGTTTAATGGGGTATGAAAGGATGTTTTACTGGAAACAATGAGGAACAATTGTCTAGCTCACGTTTCATTTCACAGGTCATTATTGCATTAAGAAGTAAATCGACCAAGTCCGGTAAATAACAGTCTGTGTTTTGCCCAGAGCTTCAAACCAACAATCTTAGCAGTCACCAACTAATATCTTTGTCAGTTTTAACCCTTGCAGGGATCTGCTGGGGGCTAAACAATTATAGACTTCACCCACCCCTAGCAGGTAAGCATTATTCATTTTATTTCTCATCCCTTTTTCCCTCAAACCCCACGAGGCTGGGGTATGTGGGGTTTTTTTGGTTTTGTTTCTTTTTTTTTTTTTTGCATTGTTATTTTGCTTATTAGCCAACCTAGCCAACTGTGTGTCTGGTGGCCTTGAAAAACAACACATACTTCAGTGACTGCTGCAGGCGTCTTTAAACAGGCTGCTTCCTCTGCAAAATTAATTGTTGCAAAATGCGGTGCTTCCCCTGCAAAGCTCCTCCTGCAAACTCACACTCGGCAGTTTGGCTGGGTTATAGATATGCCTCTAAGACCTAAGGGACATAATATAGTTATGCTTGCAGGATGCAATTCACATTTCTTTTTTTTTTTTTTCTTTTAATTGCATAAACACAACCATTCTGACTCCTCAAAGGTAACAGCCATCAAGCCTGGAGAGGCTGAACCATGAAGATACTGTCGTCAGCTCCATCCCAGATCACTTCTCCACTTCCCTCTGTTTCTCCTGAAGCCCCCTGGTTTGACTATTAACATCAACAGCTTCTTCAGCAGCTGCATCCAAAGCAGTGTGGGCTGCTGGTTGAGTGTGGGGATTCTGCCCCACTCAGGTGAGACCCCACCTGCAGAGCTGCCTCCAGCCCTGGGGTCCCCAGGGAAGGACATGGAGCTGCTGGAGAGAGTCCAGAGGAGGCATCAAGATGATCAGAGGGATGGAGCAGCTCTGCTGTGAGGAATGGCTGAGAGAACTGGGATTGTTCAGCCTGGAGAACAGAAGGCTTTGGGGTTACCTAATTGTGGCCTCCCAGTACCTGAAGGGAGGCAACAAGAAAGGTGGAGAGAGACTATTTACAAGGACCTGGAGTGACAGGACAAGGGGAAATGGCTTCAAACTGAAAGAGAGAAGGTTTAGATGAGATATTAGGAAGAAATATTTTACTGTGAGGCTGATGAGGTGTTGGAACAGGTTGCCCAGAGGAGCTGGGGCTGCCCCATCCCTGGAAGTGTTCAAGGCCAGGCTGGATGGAGCTCTGAGCATCTGAGGTTTTTGAAAGGTTACCCTGCCCATGGTAGGGGGTTGGAAGAAAATAATCTTTAAGGTCTCTTCCAATCCAAACCATTCTATGATTTTTTTAATTCTTCTGAAGACAGGAGAAAAGTTTCTGGGTGGTAACAAATAGTAATAAAGCCCACCAACTGACTCAGATTTGTGGGCATCGCTGAAGTAGGAATGATAAATAAGAGCGAAACAATGCCTTGGGAGAACAGGAATGATTTCTGAGCTTTGAGGAGATGTCCCAGATAAGGAGTAGAATCACAGAATCATGGAATGGTTTGTGTTGAAAGGGACCTGAAAGATCATCTCATTTCAACGTCCTGCTATGGGCAGGGACACCTTCCACTATCCCAGGTTGCTCCAAGCCCTGTCCAACCTGGCCTTGAAGACTTCCACGGATGGAGCAGCCACAGCTTCTCTGGGCAACATGTGCTGGTTTTGATTCCCTGGTGCTGTAAACTCACGCAGACCCTGGACACCATTCTCCATGGGACTAACCTCTACATTTACATATGGCACAAAATTTCAAGCTTATTAGCCTTCCACAAGAACAGGAAGACTGGATGAGAGGGAGCAAGGACATGGATTGGGAGAGAATCTCTCTGCACTAATTACCTCCCTAGTAATCACTCTTTGTCTTCATCAGAAACATTTAGAAAATCCTAATTACCAAACCTTCCTACTACAACACCCTGGCCTTCAGAGCCATAAATTGCTGTCAGACCTCAAAGATTCCTGCAGACCACTGAGAATCCTTAAGAACTGGGAAAATAGGTCCTGAAAGGGACATTTGAATTAATCTGATCCATCCTCCCTCCATTCAGAAAAAGATGGATCATCCAAGGATGTTACCACTGATCAGGATTCTAAAAACCACTCAGGCAAGCTACATCTGTGTTTGGCTGTCTTTATTCCAGTATTTCCTCCCAGCACCTAAAATCACCTTGATGAAAGTTCAGCTCATTTTTTCTGATTCCACAGACTTCAGGAGTAATTGATTTCTCTCTACTCCACAACAGTCTTTCACGTTTTTGAAGGCACCTCCTAAACTGCTCATCCACCTCTTCTCCTCAACAGCAAGGCACCCAACTTGTCCAGCCATTCTTCATGTCTCCTGTTTTCCATGTGTCTAACAATTCTTTTCTGTCCTTTAACTGTCAGACTCCTAAATAAATCCATGAGTGGTGTTTCCATCAGTTATTCAGGTTTCATGGACCATCAATGTTTGATAAATCATAATTTAAGACCCACTATCCTGAAATAGCAGCCTCATCATGTGAATGATAAAAAAGCTTATGCTTGGGTTTCAAACTCGACATTTATATACAGAAAGAGACAGAGGTGGATATCAAACCCATAAGTAGAAACCTAAATGAAGGTGACCTGTTTTTTTGGGAGTACTGAGCTATTTTTTTATCTCACAGGGCTCTCCGAGATTTCACAAACTCCTAAAATGGTGACATTTCTCTGAATAGCTTCTGGAATACAGGAGCTGAGTTTGGAAAATGACAAACCTGCTCTTTCATCCTCAGGGATTAAAGCTAAAAGGAGAAGCCAAGAATTTCTGATCGCAATTGTAGGCACAAACTATTTGCTGGCACATCTTCAAAAAGGATTGCTATCCTAAGGGGCAAGGTTATCTCCCACTGTCAGGGGCCTGACTTCCTAATCAGTTTTTCCAAAATTCATTTGGATAATCATTTCTAATAGATATGTACACATATTTTACATTTTATGCAGCTGAACACCAGTGCATGCCTGTTTGAAAGAACCTGGGGAATTTAGAGAAGAAGTAGAAAGGGTGGCATAAAAAGCTAAATTCCACTTATAGCAATAAACGTGCAAAATGGATGGGTTTGACCAAGGGTTTTTTTGATTCACCACAAGAAAAACATTTGATACCCTTCATGGGAACAAAAGATAAAGTTTGATAGGCTTATACAATTGGACATGTACATACATATATATATATACATGTGTGTATATATGCATTTCTCTGTGCTGATCACATGGACAATGAACAATGCCATCTTATACCCTAGCTACAGAATCAAGGGAAAAGCATCCCTGAAAAAGGAAAATTGCTATTTATTAGAGTCTGAAATGCAGAAGAGTTTGAGGGAATGCAATCTATAGCATTTCAAAATGGAAATGTGGTATGGCCACATCAGCTCAAGTGCTGACCTAGTTTGCTGGATCCCCAGCCCTTCTCTATTTCTCCATGATTAACCAAAGCAAATCATGCAGAGGAGTGTTTTTCTTGGGCAAAGCTGTTCCTTAAGGTACAGTTTCATGGTGGCATCCAGATCATGGATCGTTTGGGTAGAAAGGGATCTTAAATATCATCTCATTCCACCCCCTGAAAAGGCAGGGACACCTTCCACTAGCCCAGGTTGCTCCAAGCCCCATCCAGCCTGGCCTTGGACACTTCTAGGGATGGGGCAGCCACAGCTTCTCTGGATAACCTGTGCCAGGGCCTCACCACCCTCACAGGGAAGAATTTCCTCCTAATATAATCTAAACCTGTCCTCTGTCAGTTTAAAGCCATTTCTTCTTGCCTTATCTTCTTTCCCAGCTGGTGAATTCTTCCCCCCACAGAGATGTCCCTCACTCTGCCATGCTGCTCTCAGTCAGCACAGCTGATTCCTTAATTCAGCAGGTTCAACCACCTCACCCCCGATGAGCCACCATACAGATGTCAAATATATGTAAATAACTGATTTCCACTTTGAATTACTTTAAACTTAGTTCTCCCATGAGCATAAAAAATCCTCCCAACTTTGTTCTCGACTGTGGTCTCCGCTTAATTAAGGTCTGCTGAAATCTTTACCAGGCTAACATTTTCAGGAGAATTAAGTAAGAGTTACAAGCATTTTCTGATCATATTAGGCTTGGGGTTTATAAAACATTAGCTTAGTAGCAGCTCTTTTAATGTCCTACATTGCTACTTTCAATGCATTTTGCATGGGCCATTTATTGCAGAAAAAGCAAATTTCTATCTGTGAAAAGCAACAAAGAAAAAAGCTCCAGAGGAAAACAATAAATGTTTCAGGCCAATATTGCATATGTTCCATTCCTTGCAAATTTACCCAAACCTGCATTCGCTTCTCAAACATCTTTAATTACTACACATGATTATGTATGGCAGGTGTGGTTAATCATAGTCCTTGGAATATTAAATATTTATGGTGCAACAATTTCACCTGGCTTTAGCCTTAACTGATACTGGCAGCCTGTGTGACAAAATTCTACACTTCCTCAAGTATTACTTAGGATGTTTTTATTCAATAATTTAAAATACCAGAAGAAAACAAATTGTACAAAAATCCTTGACCTGTATCCCCAGTTATTTTGGACTGGTCATACCAAAATCTGACATTTTATCTCATTTCTGATGAAACCAACAAATTTCTGCATACTCATTTATGATTTTTAACTTCAATATTAAGTGATCTTTCAAACAGTTTTTTGCAATAGTTGTTGATATAAAGTGTTAAATGTCTCTCTGAGTTGCTTCAGACAAGCATTTACAGATGAAATACTTTCTCTTTTATGATCTAGATAATGTACTGATCACCTCTAGAGAGCAAGCAAGACTACTGAGCAACTTCACAGCTTTAGATTTGTCTAGATTGAAAATGATACCAAAAAAACCCATAAACTCAGGGATCTGCTGGTCAGATAAAAAGTTCAGCTGCCCACATCACACTAATCCTCTCACCAACAGATTCACACTAAAGCTGAGTCAAACTTTTTAAAAGTAAAATATTCCTTCATTTTTTTTTTAAGAGTAATCGGAGGAAAAAATGGGGGTTTCTTTGTTTAAAATCACAGTCAGAATTTAAATGTTCAGTAAAGTTCAAAAAGAATAATCCAGACATGGGTTTTTTTTATAAAAAATAGTATGTAAAATACACTTTTGTGTGGTTCTAGTCAATGCAACCACACTCTTCAACTTGCCTGAACAGGGTGGGATGCTTTTAGGTTCAGAGTCCGGCTGGTTTGGGACATTAAATTGCTTTAATTCAGTGACTGATCTTGGGCAAGTCACAAACGCTCTTCTCTGCCTGGGAAAATAGCATCTAAATACATGTTTATCCCACAGGGATATCAGGCTTTAAAGACCTAAAAATGAACAACCTCCCCAGGGATGTGGCAGAGTCTCCATCAGTGATGAAGACTCCATCAAGATGCAGTCGGACAGAGGAGTAGATAATTTCCCTTTTCCACATAAGAGTGGACTAGATGAGTCCTTGAGGTCCCTTCCAGACTGGTCTGTTCTACGATTCTATGATTATTCATCCCTAATTGCTTTAAAAAATGCCTAGAATGTGTCTGCCAGTAGGAACAAAGTTATGTCTGCAGGCTCTAGATTAAAACTTAAAAGGTTTGGTTTCATCTCTCAGATTCTGTGAAGTACCCACTTAATTTCTGCCCTTAATGGGTCAATCCCTCTTTGCTCACTAGAGAGGACATTAGTGAACTCCAGTGGAAGGTGTCTCTGCCCTTGGCAGAGGGGATGGAATGAGATGAGCTTTAAGGTCCCTTCTGACCCAAACCATTCCATGATTCCATGGTTCTATGATGACAGTGGAGGCAATGGAATCTGGGGAGAGGGATGTTCTACCAGTCTCTGGTTCTCAGCTACATTTCCACTGAGGGAAAACAACAAAATTCAATGTCTCTGGGAGTCATCTGCTGTCAGATGACAGATGTGAGGAACTATGATAATGTGATATGGGACTCATAATATTTGAGTCCTACAAATATTGCAGATAGCAAACAAATGACTTAACCTTTAACTACACAGTGGTGGTGGCATCAGCTCTACTTTGTGCAGCAGGGGTTTTAACCTGGACACAAAAGCAGTAGAATACACAAACTGTTCACTTATCCTTAATTCCTCAGCAAGACACACTCATGTTTGTTGCTAATTCTGCTGTATAGCTTATGATTCTGGTATTTCCTGTACTGTGGAACTATTTAGTGCTCCAGGCCTGGCCTCAAGCTCTTTTGTAAGAGGTTTAGTATAGACACGAGTTTTAGGAGAAAAACATTTTGTCATCCAAAAATGGCAGCTCAAAGAGATTAAAATAATTACAAATTCATGTTAAACTCATTAAATTGTTTTGGATAATTTGAAAAATGGTATTTTGAAAGTTCCTCATAAATGATTTAGGAAGGAGGGTGTTGGAAAACATTTAATTCTAAACTTTTACAGCATTATGTTTAAAAGAAAAAAAAAAGAGCAAAAAGTACTGATTATGCTTTGTTTGACTCAAACCTACTTTTGTTGTTGGTCCTTTTATCTTTCAGTAGAAATAATAATAGCAACAAAAATCTTGGATCTGTTCCCTCCTGTTCTCTTTATGGATTCTCTGGTTTATCCAGAAAACTAAAAATTCAGTTTGACGTGAACAACTCTTCTTCTACAGAAAGCCACAATAAAAAAACCTGCTCAGCAAGCAAAGAGCTGACACAGCAGGCAAAAGATCAGGAACAGTGAAAAACAAAGTAAAAAAAAAAAAAAAAGGATATACAAATAATATATTACATAAATTCCATATTGATTGCATCTTCAATGAAAGACATCATGTGAATTCAGGAACACTGATATCATTCTGAATGATCCCCTGTGCCCTAGTTATGCCTCTCATGTATTCCTGATTCTGATAAAATATCTTCCTGGTTTTTGCCTCCCTGAAGTGTATTGAGGGTTTTGGTTTGCTTCCCCAGGGTGATCAGAATATCTAGAAATGGCTGAGGGACAGTAATTTCAAGCTGGTGTTCCAAACTGGAAGTTTAAAGTCAATATATTTACATATATCTCACAGAATCATAGAATGGTTTGGTTTGGAAGTGACCTTAAACATTTTCTAGTTCCAACCCCCTTGGCAGGAAGGTCCCTTCCAACCCAAACCATTTTATGATTTTATGATTCTATAAAATCACCATCTTCACTGGCCTTTTAGCATTGTCACACCAAGGGGGAATCTGACCCTACAGAATCATGAAGGTTGGAAGGGACCTCCAAGACCATCAAATCCTGCCTTTGAACGAACACCATCATGCCCACTAAACCATACCACCAAGTGCCACATCTACTGGGGGGTTTTTTTTAATGGTTCCAGGGATGCTGACTTCACAGCTGCCCTAGACGGCCTGTTCCAATGCCTGAACACCTTTTCTGGGAAGAAATTGTCCTGATATCCAACCTGAACTTCCACTGGTGCAATTCAAGGCCATTTCCCCTAGACTTATCACTAGTTTCCTGGAAGAAGAGGCTCGTCCCCACCTCGTCACAACCTCCTGTCAAGGAGTTCTAGAGAGTGAGAAGGTTTCCTCCGAGCCTCCCTTTCTCCAGACTGAAGAACCCCAGCTCCCTCACCTGCTCCTCATAGGACTTATGTTCCAGACCCTTCCCCAGCTCTGTTGCCCCTCTCTGGACACACTCCAGTGCCTCAATGTCTTTTAGTGAGGGACCCAAAACTGAACACAGGACTTGAGGGGCGGCCTCATCAGCACTGAGCACAGGAGGATGACCATTTCCCCGGTCCTGCTGGCAGAAGACCAGTGGGAACAGGAAAGTTGAGCTTTTTCTCAGATCTGTCTAGTGTGGGGGCCTGTTTTTCTCAGTGCTACAACTTTCAAGAAGGAGGAGGAGGGCCTAGAGAAGGGAAGACGACCATGAATTCACCTTCTCATCAAGCTGTGCCTTTCCACATGTCAGCCTCGAGATGAAAGGAACCTCGGGTCAGAATGAGAAACACAGAGGAATTTAACACACAATTGTGAAGGGAGGTGGGGAACAAAATCACCATTCAGATTTGGGCAGCAAGTAGAAAACACAGCAATTTCGTTACAGCCTCAGAGGCAGGAGGCATTTACCATATGCTGTTGCCTCCATTACACAAGGAGATAAACCCTATGGAGTGCAGGTTGCATTGTCAGTGCACTTTAAATGGTGGGGATTCCTCACACGCCTGTGACTGTGTGCCAGGGTATGCTAAAAATGGTGGGAGTCTGAATAAAATCCAGGTTCTGTATGTAAATGTATGCATTAATATGCGGGTGCTAAGTGGTAATAGTGCTAGGGCATTAGTGCTTGCATGTAATTCATAATTAGGGTGGAACAGGTACAGTAAAAATCAGTGTTTGCATCGAGACAACACATTAATCAACCCTGTAAGCAGCCAGCTAGAGCAGGATCCTTGGAGGAAAAACCTTGCACATCAGATATTTTATTTAAAGATTAAAGTTCTTCCAGTGTTTAATCACTTTTAGAGTGGGAAGGGAAACAGGATTAATTAGAGTCACTTCCATCCGCCTCCCATATCGCAGGAGTCACAAACGATGCTCCTCTTCAGTAAAATGGCCGCCATGAGCAGCAGGCACAGGAAACTTTAATTGTAATTAAAGAGTTTATTTGGAATCAGGGACCAGAGTTTTAATCAGGAATGAGAATGGAGCCTTGCTGTGTGAACCTTCAGAATGTGGTTACCGAGCAGAATGGGCCTTTTTAAACCAGAGAGAGGGGTCTTTAAACTTCTGGATTGGGTTTTCAGCTTGATTATCTCCTCAGTGGGATATTGTTGGAAACCCTCGCTGGGCCAGTTATTGGTATTTTGCAGTAACGTAGCATTTACATGGCATATGTCCCTTAGTGCTCTCAGAGGGTTTTGCAAGGGGCAGGTAGAATCATCGAATCATGGAATGGTTTGGTCGGAAGGGACCTTAAAGACCATCTCTTTCCAAACCCCCTGTCATGGGGAGGGAGACCTTCCACTAAACCAAGTTCCAGCCTAGTCTTGAACACTTCCAGGGATGGGGCAGCTGCAGCTTTTTGGGCAGCCTGTGCCAAGGCCTCACCACCCTCACAGGGAAGAAATTCTGTCTAACACCTAATCTAACAAATTACCCCCTAAAGGGGCTGAGGATTCCCAGTGACATGATTCTGCAAGAAGGCACTGGTGGGCACAGAGCTACACACCTGAGTCATCCCAGACTTCCACAGTGTAATTCACTGCACCGTTCCTGGAAAAGAATCACACAAGCTGGGACCACCACCATCTAAACCTCAGCTGTAGATCTCAGTAAAAGCTTGGGGTAAGTCACATCTCACGGGTCAAATGTCTGCCTGACTTTGCAAACCCTCCAGTCAGCGCAGGCACTTACCAGCTTGTGAGTAGAACTGTGTCCATTCAAATTCTGACTCTGGGAACACGGAAACAGGCGGTTCTAGGTCCAGGACACTTCCATCCAAATCCTTGAAAAGGGCCTTCCTTGAGCCTTTGCATTTCTTTTCAGGGAACATGGTGTCTTCAGAGGTTTGTACACTGAGAGGTAAGAAAGGTAATGTTATTTTTAAGGGCTTGAAACAGCCAGAAAAGCCTATAAATTTCTATGTAGGTCATTAAAGACTGGTTTCCACACAGGGAAGTACCTGCAGCAGGAGAGGTTTATTGAGGGTAACTCACCTCACCTGACATATAGATAGGACAGCTGAGATGAATCATGTCCTAAATACGGGTCTATATTGATTACAGAAGGAGATTAGTGTCTTATTTATATTACATGCCTAATTTTTGGATCACTGAAGTGTAGTGAGTTGAATCACATATTGAGAATCCAAAGTGCCTTTAACTGCATTTTGTCTAAAGGTTTAACACAGCTTAAAGGAACTAGTCAACTGAACATCTCACTCCCATGACAGAATTCAATAAGATACAATGACTTGTAAATTAGCAAAGTCCTTGGAAACATTTTCAGCTTGCTGCAGGGATTCACATTGAAACTTCAAGAAAATTTAGAATTTATTGGTCTTGGGTTGGGAAAACCCAATTACTGATACCTTGAATGCAGCAAAGAGATATAGGCAGAGATTTTCAGTAAGGGCAGAGGAACAAAAAGGCCAACTCCCCCAGTCAACCCAGCTCAGAAGAGGTGGAGAACAAACACAGCTCCTCTGATCCTGACACAGCTGGTTCAGTTCTTGACCATCTCTCAGAAGCTCCAGCATTTCTGCTGGTTAGGTCTACCAATGAGACAAGACAAATACGTAGAGGATTTGCTGTATTCCCTGATGTTTCTATTTCCTCTCCTGCTCCAAGGCAATGCTCACCTTCTCTTTGACAGGACATATCCATCAAGGTATCCCTTCAGGATGCTGAAGCAGAACAAGTGTAGCCACAGCCTAGTTCAAGCTCAGCAGTTGCAAAGGTGGAATAAATAAATATATGCAGATATTGCACAAGGAGCACTGAGAGGTGTAATCACCCTCAGAGGTTCAGCAGACTACTAAGGAGGCATTCAGTAATCCATGTGCATTCATCACATTTGAAAAACCACCAGCTCTTGCACTGGATTCAGCAGCTCCCTAATAGCATAATATTGTGGGATGGATACACGTGGAACATAATGGGAGCTGACAAGCTGGACAGGGCTCAGAAATCTACACGCAAACTAACGCCAAGAGCAAAAAGCAAAAATATAGAATAAAGTAAAAAATTCTGGCAGAAGGCTGGAGGGGCTCTAAACATAGCAGTGTGGGACACCTCCAATTATTTTTGACTGGCAACTGGAGTCCACACTGGAAATTTTTTGCTTCTTCGAGGCTTTCCTGACATAGCCTCTGTATTGTGTTGGGTGATCGTAATAAATAAATAGGCATGTGGTTTCCATGGGATGGAGTATGTTTAAACCACTGCAACCAGCAGTGACTTAAGGTTACAGAGGAAGCTTTCCCCTCCCTCCTCCACACTCCTCCACACACAGACAATATTTTCCCTGGGCAGGAGCAGTTCTGGCAATCATTTGACATCTCACAGCCTGCCTAGTGCTGATCAACATTTCTGATGTTATCTGCAGGCTCAAATCAAGCTCTGCTTCCCTGACCAAAAGGACATTCCCTGTCTCAGGGTTTTTTGCTGGGGGTCCTGACATTTTCTGCAGCCTGAGGCTGAGAAGTCAGAGATGCTCAGGATGGAGGTTTAAGAAATGGGATATGTGAGGCTTGTTTTGCTATACAAATGTCAGGAAAAGGGGGAATCCAAGAGGATTGGTCTGGAGATGCACCTTGATGGAATATGAAACTCACATTTTAAAAGATTGCCTTAAATTAAATTTGTGGTTTGTTTTGGTTTGGTTTTTTCCATTTCTCTTTTTTCTGGATTTAGGTTTTTCTGTGCATGTTTGTTTGATGCCCAAGCTCGTTCATTTTCTCTGACAGGAGCAGTACAAGAGCAGAGATGAGGGGAGGGTAGTTCCAAAAGTGTATATGCTTTTTTATGTTCAACTATTGAAAAAGGTAGTTTAGAATGAAGCCTATTACCTTGTTGGATGAAAGTAGAACTTGTCCTTCTCACTGACATGTAACATCCTTGATGCCTGTGCTGTGATGAGAGGCATGATGCCTAAATGATCAGCATTGGACATGATGCAAACATCCCTGTCTTCACTGTAGCAGCTCTTTGTAAAACCAGTAAAGGTGACTTCTGCCAGGGATTAAGAGAAGATCAAGCAAGAAAAACCAGTTAAAAGAGTGCCAGAACTAGAGATAGAAAAGGGGTTTTTATCTATGATGTTATCTATGTTAAATTGCTCCCATGTATATCTGTACAAGTTATTTTTAAATCAGACTAATAGAATTGTACATAGATCTTCAATTGTCTTTAGAATCTTCCATAGTCAAGTTATATCTTAAGTTGACACAAACCAAGTCATGCCCAGGGGAAGTGAAATCAAAGAAAATAGTAAATGACAAAGAAAAAAAAAATCAAGAATGGCTATTACATTTTCATTTGAATCAGTAAGAACCAGCTTAGTGACAACCTGCCTTGGATGGTTTATCCACTTGCCAGAGTTTAATATAAGATGAGCTGGGTCTGATGAAACCTGCTTGGCTCTGGCCCTGAACTCTTGTGCAGCTACAAAACCCATATTTGGCCAGCAGTTTTCTGTGGGACTCTGAGCACCTCTGTCTCTCTCTATCTTTCTTGTTCTTCACTAAAAAAAGGATAATGAATTTTCTTGCAAAAATAAGTAGCAGCGAGGAATAAAGATATGAAAAGCAGTGATGTATTTAGAACCCACCACTGCAACCAGCTAATTAGCTCCTGCTATATGTAAATATTACTCTGGGCACTGAAAATTCACTTGAAAAGAAGATACAGGATACATAACTGACTTTCAACCTCTTATGCGATCCCTTATATCAATAAAAGTCACAACGGTTTCTGTGCAGATGTAGTTATTATGTTCTATGAAAATTCTATATAAAGTGTGATATTCACTTCCTAGACTTGATATCTTTGTTTAGATAGAGGTGACTGTAGATCAAAGAAGAATCAATTGGAAAAACAGCACAGAACACGGGTATGTTTGAGGTAAAATATATAGATTAGCACTGGACATAATTATCATAGAATCACAGAATGGTTTAGGTTGGAAGGGACCTTAAAACTCATCTCGTTCCAACCCTTCTGCCATGGGCAGGGACACCTTCCACTATCCCAGGTTGCTCAAGCCCCATCCAGCCTGGCCTTGAACACTTCCAGGGATGGGGCAGCCACAGCTTCTCTGGGCAGCAATTACACTGCAGTAGATTCAGAAAGTGAAAAATACCCAATGATATTTTTTGTTAAACTGTATAAAATTGTAAAAATCTGTTGTCAGTTCCACTGAGGCTCCAATTTCTCCACCATGTCCATTTGTGGGAGCGTAAGGCTGCAATTTCAACGGGAAAAATGGGAAGAAAAACAGAATAGCCTGGCCAGCGGACATGTGACACCAACCTTTCATCTTCATGAGTCCCAGGACTTTTGGACAATGGCCAGTTTTGTGCCAGGGGTTCTCTGGCCTTCGGCTGGGAACTGTGGTAAACGTAGGCCACAAAATCCCAACGCGGCCTCTCAGAGGGGAGTGTGGGGGTCGATCCTTGGCTGTTGGGTCAGCTGAGCGAGGCTGGATCCTGTCTCTGAGGCAGTCAAAAGTTGAGCTTGTGGCAACAAACACTGACTTTCTAAGTTCTATGAATCTCCTCCCCATGTGGCATTGCTTGGCAGAGAGACAGTGCACCACTGGCATGAGACCCACGGTGTTGTCCACCAGCACCGTGTTTTCCATGATGACGCTGCTTCCAAGGTGGAACATGACACCATAGTCGTAATTCTTATAGGATAGAAAACCTGTGATTCTAGTGCAGGTCTGAAATCCATCTTCCTGGTACAGATGAACACCGTGGAGATTTGAATGTGCCACATTTTCACTGCAGTATTCTCCATCTAGTGAACACTCTTGGCCCCTGATATGGTAGCCAATTCTCTCAGAACCTGCCACAGCGTTTCCACAGAGGGAGGCACCAATGGCAAGGTTCACCTTGATTCCAGCAACCCAGTGCAATAAACCTGCTGGCTGCCTGCTCAGAATAACAAGGTTCCTGATGAGAGAGTGATTTTTCCCTTCCAAATCAATGCCAGGTCCAACTGTGTCGAACACCATGTTGTCCTGCAACAAGATCCCGTTGCTCATGACTGCTTTAATGCCAGTTCCACAGCTGCCATTAATGCTGGATGACACCACCGAGGACTGTTGGGATATATTCCTGAATTCAATGGCAGAAAGCTGAGGGGGCCCAAAGTTCAAAAATTCAGTGTTTAAAAGCTGAAGGACACCTGCAATGAGATTGAACACCGTGAAATAAAAGCTTAAAAAGCTACCTAAGAACTGGTAAGAAGGGCAAGCATTTTAACAGCACTCAGATCTATGATAACACACTTTGTCAGTGTGTTGTATTAATTGGTAATTGTTCCCAAATACATACAGAGTCGTAGTAAAACCCAACAACAGAGCAGCCCCTCCTAAAACATCTTCCATATTCATGAGTTATTAGTAGTACTAGTTTATATCTAGTATTAGTTGTTTTATAATGTTATGTAATACATAATAATATAGATAATATAGTGTATAATATTATGATATATTATATATATTGTTATATATAATACATCATATTATTTAGTATTAGTTTCATACTTGCTAACAATAACTGTTTGCTTAGAATTGCAGAGCAAATGCTGTTGCACTGCACTTTCTTGGGCAGAATTGGACAGTCTGGTTGATCAGGACTAGTAAATCTCCACTACCTTCAAACTCTGTCCCACTGGAGCCTGTGAAATGTCCCACCACCATCCTCCCAGAACAAGGCACATCCGACTCGATCTGTACATTCCGTGTTAGGAGTCCAACCTCCGCAGCCAAAGGGATGCTTCTCCCGTCTTCCGTGTCATGGGAACGCCCTGGGGATTGTCGGGAGAGAAAATGTGATAAGTGTCTATCATACCTATAAACCAGAGCTTTGAGGGACATAAAGCCTGACAGCTCATGCACAGCTCCTCTGCAGAATCTGCACTGACATTCAGGTGTGTTTTTCCTCCAGCACAATCTACGTGTAGCAACACAAAGCCAGAAAGGCCACCTGCCCATCAAATATTCACCCTGTGCTTATATTTTACCCAGATATATCATTTTTAGAAAAAGAAGGTGCTAAACCTTTTCCCTGCGGTGTGCAGGTGCCAAACCAATGAACAGGTTCACACTTCATTTTTTCCAAATCTCTGTGTGCTGGAGTTACTCTTTAGCCCACTGCAGAGTTGATCTCCATGAATCCTCCTTAGGATCAAAATAATGCCAATGCTAAAAAGCTTCTTGTTTGTGTGTGTTTTCTAAAAGTTTTTCCAAAGACTTTTTTCAACGCCTTTCTAAACCATACTTTTGCACAAGTTTATGCAGCTGTCTGGCTTGGATTAATCTCGAGTGACTTTAGACATCTGCAGATAAGATTTAGTTATCCAGACTGGTTTTACGCACAATGGAGAGCAATAGGCAATTCTCAAGTGGAATTTGATGTGTATTTTATACACCTGCTTTAGGGGCAGATGATATACAAGTGAGAAGGATGTATTTTATGTATTTTTCTGCTTAATTATCAAGGGAGCTGAGAGTGACTAACTCATGTGTGAATATTTATTGTGGGTATCTCCATTTGCCCAGGTGAATCCCACTATTTACATTGCTTATCATTCTCCCCTCAGTCATAATTTTTTAGCTATATCCAAGAACTGCTGCATTGCTCAACGTGCATGCAATAATTTTACCCCATGATACACTTATTATATCTACATTAGCTAAGAAAATAGATTAAGAACAATTCTCTGGCCACGAGACTGACTGGCAGGTTTTGTCCTTCCCTGAAACAAAAAGGAAAGGCCATGCATAAACTAATGGAAATAGAACCTAGACGTCTTTTGAGCTGCTTTTTGTTGGTTTTGGTTTTTTTTTTTTAATGCAATTGTCATAAAAAACTGGGCTGTGGAGGCTACTATTGATTAACCCTGTGGATAATTGCAGAACAGGGCTCAGTTCCAGGTGAAGCTTTGATTACTGGCACAGCCATTTAAACACCAGGAATTTTAAACACGATATTTCTGAACCTTTTTATCCATCATCCTAACGTCTGATCCTACAAGCTCGAATAAAAATCAATCTGAAAAAATATTGCTACATACAGGAAAAATTCTGGTCTTGGAGCTCTAGAATTTGACCCGTAAACAGGAAAAATCCTAGCTTTGGAGTTCTAGAATTTGACCTCTTAATAAAATGCTTTTGCTTTTGTTAAATAGATGTTAATAAATTTACTTTATTGGTTGAAATAAAAGTAAATTCATTATCAACACTGCATCCCTTTTTCCATGCAAATATAGACCCCATGCAGTCTACACAGGAAACAGAGTTATATACAGATTTTATGTTTATTTACATAGTAGGTTAAAAGTACATTGGTTTCATGCCACGGAATTGATATATTTTTGTGCTTGAAACCCCATGAATCTAATTATTTTGAAATTTGAAAAACGGGGTTTTTTGAAATAATTTTTCAGTTTTTGACATAATGTTGTGCAAAAGGCCTAAACCCCTCCATTTCTTTTTCCTTTACAACTTCATTTGCTTTCTCTCTCTGTTAACCAGCTCAGCTTGAAGCACCAGAAAAATTTCCCAAATGATTCAGCACTCGATTAAGTCTATTCACAGAAATTCATGTTAGAATCAGCTATTCTGGGCAATCTTGAACATCATGTTTTGGGTAAGAAACAGTAAGAAAAAAAAATTACATGGAGAAAGAAATGAAGAAAACTCAAGAAGTAGAACTGATCTTGGTGAGACATGAAATGGAAAGTCAATTTTTCAGAAGAAAATTCAAACGGAAATTAAAATTCCTTACCAATGTGCCTGTGCAGAAGGTGTTCATGAATTCTTATACTATGGCCATGGACTTCTTTAAGTGTAACTAATTCAGCTTGGTGGGCTTCATAGGAGGAAGAGCTGATCACAATATCTCCACCATGATCCCAATCTACTTCGTCCTCCACAAAAATCCTGTAGTGCCAAGATGAAAACTTAATGTCATTATGAGAGTTATGCTCACAGATTTCCTAAAAAATTAACAAGTTTTGCCCAGGCAGAATCTCAGAAAATAACAATCCCCAGGCTATGCTGTAGGAAAAAGCCCCTTCAGGGCTTTCTGCAAAACAGATGTCTGAGATACGTGGGAAGAAATTAATCCTGAAACATCTATTTCACGCCATTGCTTAACAACATGTACAGTTCCAGCACAGAGTTTCAGGGCTCCAGTTGCCTTGCAAGGACATGTCAGGCCATTTTTGGTTCCATCAATAGTCTACAGAGCTGAAAGTCAGCTTTGGATTTAGACAACAATCATGTGCAGGGTTGTGTTTGTGTGTGCTCTTGGCATTGAAGCCTCCACTGGAGCTGGCTGGTGCAGTCAGCAGTGAGTGGAAGGAAAACAGCTCTCTGAATTGGGCACATTGAGCAAGTTTTGATTCCCTAAGCAACAGCACCTCTTGCTATCTGAGATGTTCCAGGATATCTAAGACTTCAGCTGGTAGGACTTGCTGGTGGAGCATTCCTGGAGACACAGATGAAAGCCATGGAGGGGACTCAAAGGCTTCTCACATGAGCCCAAAGACACCTCACTTAGGCCCAAAATCTTTGTTTAGGTACCTGAATTCTGCCCTTGGTAGTTGAATCTCTTCTAGACCCCAGCACCCAGAACTTTGCTGGCTCTATTGGGAGCTGCAGTGCCTTTTTAAACATTGCACAGATACTTACATTTATCTGTTTTAACCTTGAACTGAACATCCCCCTTTGTATTCTAAGTTATATCTATAGTTCAGGGGATTTTTAACCTCACACAAAGAAAATAAAAGCATTTAGTGAAAGCAAAATGGATAATGATCAGTGTTTATCTATATTTTATAAACACTTTGTCCTATTACAGGGTGACTCTTGGCCCCATAATGATTTAAACTCCTCAGGTAATTACTGGGAAAATTCTGGCTGAATTCAGAGGATTCAGTGAACTCAGAGAATGCCTCTCATGCAGTCAAGAGTGACAGAATTGCAGAGAGAAAGAAAAGTCCTAAGGGGATGTTGCCAAGTTTTTCCAGAATCTCTTTCCACAATTTCTTTCAAAGATGAGTAGGCTCCAGGTGAGTACTTCCAGGTTTCGGCACCTGCGAGCATTCAGAGGAGAAATCCACCAAAATTTAGGTTACCTTTACTGTTTAGAGGAAGCACTGGATACCTTCTGAAATAGCAGGAAAGGGCCAGGGTGACAGAGAACTGTGTATTGTTCGAGGATAAATGCACTGGCAAAGAGGAAGCAAAACCACACAAAGTAAAAATAATTGTGGCATGTATTTGGGATTTGTCACAGTTCACATGCAACCCATACTAGAAGCTGAATCTTAAATCCAGTCCCGAGCACACACTCCTATAAGAATTTATATCTTGTGGAACCAAGTGTAACTCCTCTGACTCTTGTATTTCAAAGAAGTTTAATAAAAGGTAAGCAAAAGAAAATATATTCTGCAAGAGATGTATGGTTCTTGTAAGAATCAAGAAATCTAAGGTTTACATCTATTGAAATACTCATTTCAGTAAAAAAAGTGATTTTTTTCCTCCTTCTTTTTGAAAGCATAAGTTCTTGCCTAACTCCACTGCTGATTCATGCTGAAAAAATATATATAGCAGCTTCTCTCCTTCAATAAAAAGCCACTTCCTCCAGCTTTCCTGTTCTTTCAGCTTTCATGTTCTAGCACTGACTTGCCTGTTTCCTGTATGTAACCACATTAATTCTTAGCTGGCTATCAGTAGACTTTTCATGATAAATAGCTTTTTTTCTTTTACTTCAAGAATTGAAACAACTCTTTGTGCTGTATTTAGAGTGTATGAATGAACTCCAAACACTTGTATCTTAGTAGCTCATGATATTTTATATAAAACCCCTGGGCAGCAGCCCAAGTCCAGTCTGGATCCATTTCAGTGTTTAACTGGCAGACTTCAATCTGCTTCCTCTGAACTCTCATCTTAGTCAGGGAAAAAGAAGAATTTCCAGAGGGTGATTCTAACACTGCATGGTTTGAATCAGGGTCAGCAATGCATCAGCTATACAGCAATCCTAAGCAATTAATCTACACTAAACACACAACTGAGTGAGAGCTAACAACAGATGAATACTACTGGTGAGCTCTTTATGCTTCCACTGCCCAACTCTACAATCATTTTCCAAATAAATCCTTCCCTAAATGCTGATATTTCACCTCTACCCAGATGGGAACTCTTCCAATGAGGATTAGTAAGGCCTGACTGACAGATTTTTTTCTTTTTGAATATCCATATCTCAGTCTAAAATGAAGCACTTGGAATAATTACAGCAAGAGGCAATAAAAATTTTGTGCAACAGGGGACCAGGAGTGAGAGCTCCAGGGACAACCTCATAGATGCCACCCCACGCAATGGTCAATGTATGTGCAGGAGAGATCCTTCTGCAGACAAGTTCTCAACTGTTCACGTAATAAGTACCTGTGGCAACTCCACTTAACCTGCCCTAGGTGATGATTTTGGCCAAGCCTTCGCACTGGATTCATGGGTAAGCGATGATGAAGATGAGTTTGCAGCAGGGGCTGTAGAAGTTTATGCATGGGCAGCATCAGGAGACAGAGAAAGTAGCATTTCAAAGCTATTTTTGCCAAGGGTAAGTGAAAATAGATGTGTCTATACATTGGGAAGCTCTGAGCCCAGACAGAAACCTTGCTCTGCAGGCTGTACAGGCAGCCTTACATTCTTTCAGCCAACTGACATTAATTAAATATACAAAAAAAAAAAAAAAAAGGATTGACTCTAAGAGGAGAAATTAAGATGTTCACTCCAGAAACCACCTGGTAAAGAATTGATCTAAGATGCAGAAGATCAATGTTCATATCTCAGTTTTGCTCAATTCAGAGATGAGATTTTAATGTAGGTCTCAAAACAAAATTAACATAATAATCCTCAAGATATTGGTCACTTTAGATTGAATCTCTTTCTTATAAAAAGAAAGGCAGAGTGAGGGAGGGAGGGAGGAAGGAAGGAAGGAAGAAAGGAAGGAAGGAAGGAAGGAAGGAAGGAAATCTCAGCTTCATTCATCTTTAGAATTTTGAATTTAGGGTTAAAATTAAACTGTGTTGGAAGGACCTTAAAGATCATCTAGTTTCAGCCTACCCATCATGGCACAATTCTCTTGAAAGATGTAACATGGTTTTTCTTTTTCTGTTTAGACATAGTCTAAACAGAGTCCATCACAAAAAAAAATAATACAACTCATAGGAACATTAGCACAAGTCATAATAACACGAGCCAAAACTTAATATTTGAAAGCATTTTTGGGCAAAATATCACCTTTCATTGCCAGGAGCAACATTAGTTCCCAGATGTGTCCAAGGGATCTTAGGATAAGCACTATAAATTTGCACCTGTCCATAAACCCCTGGAAAAAAAGCAGAAGGAGGAGTTCAAAGGTTAAGGGAAAGAGAGACTTGAGAAGAACTGAAGTAATAACTAGATATATGGAAACCTTTATATATATTAAAGTATGTTTCTATATTTTATGAAAAGTGTAAGAACAGCACACAGCCCCCACTTGAAATACAAAGTGAACTAGCAATAAATCATTAATAAACTAAAATGACCATCACATTTACAGGCAAGAAAGGGGGTTGTATCACAGAAGTCTCATTGACTCAAATTAGAATTGCAGACAATGGTAGTCACCAGTAAAAAGAAATAATTATCTAAGTAAACAAATTAAGAGAAACTGCAGGAATGAAAGATATAAAAAATTACTCAGCTATTATTAGTCTTCCTGATCTGTGAAAAACCCTTTTTTTTTGGGGGGGGAGGGGAAGGATCCAAAACCAGAGCAAAAATTCAAAATATAGAAACTTTTCCTATATATGACATGTCTGAGAATATTAAATTATAGCTTAAAAAATGTGTGTCCCTTTGTTAGATGTTTTCCTGTACAACATAGAAACAGGCTCAACAGTGGCAGATTTGGCTATTCTGGCTAAAATAACCTTCCTATGGAAAGGGGAATTCATGTTTCATACCAATATTCCCTGGGTGGACATTTATACCCTCCAGACGATCACAGTAAATCCCTTCAGATGCCCGAAGAAGGACCAGCAGCTTTAAATCCCTTTCCAGGGGATGTTGAACAGAACCTGCAATCGAGACAGAACAGCATCAACTCACCACAGAGGCATCAATGTTTTTTGTAATGCTGAAAATGGGGGAACTTAAGGGGGAAATGTGTGTAAATCCAATTTTCAACAAACACCTAAATGGCTGAATTAGCATTTCTCTTCTCAGCCCGTTTTTGCCTTTTTGCTCCTTTACAACTGCACAAGTTCCCAGGTAATTTGTGCAGCAAGGATGGGAAAAATAATCTTTCCCAGACCAATGGAAGGATTAAGGGAAAAGAGCAGGGAAGAAGAAAACGCCCAAAAAGTTTTGGTGTGTGTGATGGTGATAATTCTGTACAGTAAAGTGTATTCCAACTTTGCCTTCATTTATTTCACCAAGGGTAGTTTACAGTTTCAGAAGAAAATGGCCCAGCACTAAACAGATACTAAGGAGGAAAAAGTAGGACAGTTTTTGCCCTGGAGAAATGTATGCGGAGTCCAGTAAAGGAGTTCAGTGTTCCTTTAAAATTAGAGATTAAATCAATTATGCAACAGAAAACTGCAGCAGATGTAGAACTAAAAAATATATACATCTCTGTACAAAATTAGCTTGCCTGTCATGTTCTTTTAATATTTAAAAATTACTAGTTTGGAAAAGAAAGCTGATTTTGTATCCTAAAGAAACACTTTGCTTTAAGAGCATTTTTGTTTTATTTAACTGAAATCAATAAAACAATTCATTGTTTCCCACCAGCGTCTGAGTGATATCTGAGGATATTTAAATTCTCTGTGCAGCTTTTAAACGGGTAAAAGGCAAAGAGTACAAGACTTGTCTGCTCCCTGTCTAATATATCTCACACCAGTGAGCTCGTGTTTCTCTGGGGTCGTGGAGGGGATTATCTTACAGTGTCCATCATCCACCCAAACCATCTTTGACTTTCTTGTTTAAACTCCCAAAACTGTGGTGTGAAGAGGGGAAAATTTGGAATTGGTCTATATCCAAATATGCTTTCACAAAACAGAACTAAGTGATACACACTTTGGCCACTGATGCACGAGGTTAAACAAATACCCACCTGGAGCAGCAGCAGAGTTATGGAGACATTTGTGTCTATTTTTGTACGCGGGGTGATTGTTTTCCTGCTCAACCCTCACAGCAAGTTGTGATTTCAAACATTCATCCTGAGCCTACCTTTGCCAATCCTCAGGTCACCCACACCCCCTGAGATAAAGTATTAGCTACAGCGAAACCAAAAAATGGCTCAGCCAAAACGTTTGGAGGCCTTTATGTTAATCTTACCGTGTTACTCACAATTACAATTTCCTAATTATGATTATGTTTCCTTAAAGGGGATTAATATTAATATTAATTATAAATTGCTGTTGCTGGTTTTATTGGTTTTATTATTTTACTCCTGGTTACAAAACATTTACTATTCTAGTTAAGTTGGTTAAAACCAGCTGCGTAATATATCCAATTCTCAGCTCAATTTTAAAACCATTTTTAAATAGGCTTCCAGACTTAACAATCTAGAGGATTGGAAATGGGAGTTCTATAGGACTGGACTGGAAGTTATCACTCCCTTAAAAGAATTACATCTACATTTAACTAATTTCTTTTTTTTTCAGTCCAAAAACCCATAATATGTTAAGGAATGTTACCCTTGTTGAAAAAATAAGCACATCAACCAAAAATACATTCAGAGTGAGAAAAAAAAGAAAATGAAAAGGGAAGATAATATTCACAGAAATCTTTTAGTTTCTGGAAACTGTAAATGGTAAATGACACAAAAGAACAAAGGAGTGGTCCATTAGTAGAAAAATTAGACTTATTTTAAGTATATTTAGAGCAAAAATAGTCTTAATACTTGCTTGTTGTCGTTAATAGTTCCATGGTTTTAAATGAATGGATTTCAGTGACTTGAATGAAAGTGCCACTGAAGAGTTTACCCAGAAACTCATTGGACTATTAAAGAGGACTCTTCAGTAAGTTTGAGATCACTCTTGATGTCTCAGAGCCCTTGAAGAAAGCTAATATTGTGCCAATATTTCAAACAAAGATAAAAGTAAGAGCCCCAGGTAATTACAGGCCTGCCAACTTGACACTGATTCTAGGGGAAAAATAAATAAAAATGGAATGTCCAACGCTGAGCACCATTAATAAATCATTAAAGGTGGATGATATAATTAATGCCAATCAACCTGCTTTTATAGAAAAAAGGGCCTGTGAAACTTCCTTGTTATCGCCTTCTAATGAGATTACAGGTTTAGTTGATAAAGATAATAGCTTTGATATAGTTTAATTGGCTTCTCCAAGGCACTTGGCTTAGTAGCACAAAACTTTGTGATTAACAAACTACTGTGGTACAACGCAAAGATGGCACACACTAATTTACAGGCTGAGTGACTGGAATGGGGACATGGAATCAAACAGGTCTGGTCTTGCAAGCCCTGTGGCATGTGACATTTTATTAGTCACCCAGAGTACTGTGAAGATACTGAAGGCAAGCAAAAAGGCTGACACAAA
>JAYRBT010000114.1:111851669-111884763 GCA_036023395.1 Myiotriccus ornatus
TTTTGATGAAGACACAAATGACCACACAATGGGTAGCACAAAATATGTAATTAGGAGCTGACTCAAACTATTTAGCACAAAGATTTAGAAACATTCCCAAGCCCTGTTTGCAGTAAACATAATCAATATGGCTCTGTGAAAACCTGTGAAGTACACTCAGAAGTGGACTGAAAGAAAATATAAGTAGGCTGCCACTAATAATAGCATTTCCTATTTTTTTGGGTCCTTAGTTTTGCAACACTGAAACAGCTTCCAGGGAAAGGAAATTTCTATTTCAGGTTCTGTTTTCAGGTCTGGGGTCCTGGCTCTACTTACAGATTTGTTTGTCTCCTACATAAATGTTCCTACTTTATCTCTGCAACCCAATAATCCCAACTCTTCCTTCCTTCCTTCCACTCCCCCCTTTTTTTTTATTCTTTCTCTCTGGACATCAACAAGGGACACCCTGAAAGCCCAGGACCTCTGTTCTCAAGGGCTATACCAAGTACTGCAGCCACCCACGGTTATTCTGAACCCCTCATCCCAAAACAGATTCCTTGCATCCTTGAGCTAAAAAATCTTTCAAGCATGCAAAATTTTCACAGCATTCAGATATAATAAGTCTCTAGGGAGCAAGTGCCTTTTTTTTTTTTCTTTCCCTAAATCTTATACTGTTTGTACTTAATATGTTTTTACAGGCATGAAGGAACTCCTGTCTGTAATCTCTTCACAGGACAGGTAGAGTCCCATGCCCTGCAGAGCTGAGAAGGGAAGGTACAGTATGTGAGGATACGAAACAGAGAGGAGAATATGGGGGGAGATGTTGTTAGAATGGTACCTCTCAGACAGAAGGGGAGAATCTAGTTTGTGAAATCACAGCTCAAGAATGTGGCAAAAAGCTGCAGTTGACAAAGGCCATAAGTATATTCATCAAACACAGGCTGAAACATTTTTACAAGGAAAAGAAGCAGCGCTCCCAGGCATGCCATTTATATGTCACATTTCAGTCCAGAACAGATATTTTTGCTGAGTTGCACATCTTTCTAAAAAAGGTTTTATAAAGGAAATGCTGACTGCTCTGTAAGTGCTCTGTAATCATGTGTGAGCCTTGAAACACCGGAGTGAGAAATTTCCCCATTCAGAGATATCTCTGCAAACCTATATTTTCCTCAGTTTAAAAGGACAACACTCTGGGGTGTGATGCTTGGGGTGTGAAGTGTTCAGATGGTGAAATGTTGCTCTGTAGAAACAGCAGAACACTCCTTTGAGAGGGGAAAAAAGTCCTTCCACACTTGAGGAGAAAAGCAAACAAATTCAAATACAATTTCCTTACATGGTCCTTACAGAATACACTCATTTATCTCATAGGGGGAGATAATGACTAAGCAGTTAAAATAATAAACTTTAGGTCACTAAGCTCAAGGGATTTATCTTCAGAGAAGGACAAAACAGAGTTGCTTTTCCCCCTCAAAAATATTTCTATAATGGTAAGCAACCATTCTCAGCAAACCATAGTTTGAGTCTGAAAACAGGGCTATGCTTCATTGTACATTTATTTTTTTCAAACAAAAAGCTCACAGGTATGGCAGAGTTTTAATGTTCAGACATACAATGCTGAGAAGTCACTAATGACTCCAGCAGTGACACGAAATGCCTTTGATCAACAGCATTGCTGTATAAAACACCATAGCATTGCCATTGAATGGAAATCAGGCACAACAGAGAGCTATTATATGAGATACAGTATTCCAGCATTCATCTCTTCAAACAGAAAACTTCAAAGAAAATCAAAATCAGAAAATGAAGAACAGAGTGAATTCCACCACTGGAGAAAAAAAAAATTATTTAAAAAAAAAAAAAAAAAAAAAAGGAGATAGAAATTGCCAGAGGCTACATGATATCATATCAATAGCCTTCAAACCAGCATTCCTTTGCTTGGAATTATAACACATTCTCCTTCCACCCAGAGCACGCTGCCTTAGGAGTGTGTCACACTGAAAGCCATAAACCCTGAAAATCCAAGAGTTTTGGGAGGCTAATGCCACTGCTGGCTGCTGGAATGGCATGACTCAACTCCTGCAGCTTGTTTTTCAAGGTGGTGTGACTGCTGCAACCTGACGCATGTGAGAGGTCCTCGTTGGATGGCTGGGCCCCTGGAGGATGAACCTCCCGGGATAAAGTCACAAGTTGTGGCAGCCTGAGCTGAGGATTTCCAGATCGGGCTGGAAGAGACTCGTATCTGCTGGAGAGCCAGACACTGAGGGGACTTGTAACACACCAACACTAAAAACCACTTTAACATGAGGGAACCACCTCTGCTGCAAGCGAAATTCATTTTTACACTAAGAATCTTTAAGATCCTGAAGTCTCACCAATGCTTTCAAAACAAGGGGCGGAAAATGAAAAAAAAAGAATAACTTTATACACAATCCCAATTTCCAAGCTCTCCAAATATCATCCTCTATGTGTCAAGCAGACACCAAACAACAGCACAAAAACCTGGTTTCTATTATGTATATTTTGCTAATAGAGGTATTTTCAACCTTTTCAAACTTATAGAATCATTGAATATGCTGAGCTGGGAGGGATCCACCAGAGTCCAGCCCATGAGGCAGCCCTAAAGATGTGATTTTGCTTATTTTGTTAAATAAGCAAATGAAAGCTTTCATTAGCTAAATTTTTAGGCAGTGCCCTGGGTCTTCAGTGAACTCTAGGAATTCACATTCATTCAGAGATTTCAACAGTGTCAGATCAAAGTCTTTCCTTGCTCTTCCTTATGCTAAAAATGAGCACTAAACATCTATTATTTGCTTTTATAACTCAAAAACTGTTCTTTGGTGGCTGAAAGGACTAGCCCAGTAATGCACAGCATACCAAAAGTAGGTTTGTGTCTTGGCTTTCAACCTGAAAATCATCATAGGTGGCTCCAAGAAGAGAATTTTAAGTAATCAGAAGACAGCAATGAGTAAAACACAGCTGCATCTTTCCAGGAGTGAATCATGAAAACTTATTTGGGTGTGCAGGGCAGCATAAATTTTGTGTGGTTTGTAGAATGTTTGTTCTCACAAGAGCAAACTCTCACTTTTTTGTAGCCATTTGGAGTCAGTCTGAGTTTAGAAGGTTATGCACAAACCAGAGGAAATGAGAAGGGAAACATCCATAAAATGCTACAATTAAACACAAATTTAAAAATTGTTGATTTCATTTTAAATCTTGGGTCCAAGCAAGGGGTTGACTTTCTTTAAACCGGAAACTCAAACACTTGTGGCGGCAAAGCAAAGCGTGAGAAACGGACCAAAAATTCATCTTGCCTTGACTGCATTTTAAATGCCTTTATTTGAGCAACAAATCCAGTACCCTTATCTCACTGGTCAGGACCATGACTCCAATTTAAGGGCCTGCACTCTGTTGACTCCAATGCCAACAAGCGCCTTAACATATCCAAGACAGCAAGAATGAGGAGGGAAAGCAGCAATAAAATAGAGGGAGGATGATCAGAAGAGGCAGGCACACAACAGAGCAGTATCCTCTCGAGGTAGATGGTATGATAGACAGCTTGTGTTTGTGTTCAGGACCCACAAGGATCATCCAGTCCAACCCCTGACCCTACACAGACACCCCAACAATCCCACCCTGTCCTTGAGAGCATTGTCCAAACTCTTCTTGAGCTCTGGCAGCCTTGGGGCCGTGACCACTGCCCTGGGCAGCCTGTTCAGAGCCCAGCCACCCTCTGGGTGAAGATCCTCTTCCTGATATCCAACCCAAACTCCACCAACACAGCTTCACGCCTATTGTTGGTAGGAGGAAGATTCACAGAGTGTGGCTGTCCACTTGTTCTAGCAGGTAGTGCATTTTCAGTTCCCACTTACCTCTTTCTTTTTAATCCATTATGCATTTTGTTGTAAGGGGTTTTTTGACCAGTAAAGCCCCTCTGAAGAACAGGGACAGTTTTATTGTACACTCTGGAGCACCCTGCCCTGAGGAGGTAATTTAGAACTGGGAACTCCAAGGGTCTCATCCTGCTGCTCAGGCACCAACTTGCATTCTGGTTTGGGGCAGATTTTATTGTCCTGGCCCCTCAGTTCCATCCCTGCCCAGGGTAAAACACAGATTATATTTAACAGCCCAATCCTTACCCTGCTGCTGCTTAACCAGTAGCCATCAGTATGTTAGGGAGAATCCCTGTACCTCACCCCACAGTACAGACATGCCCCAGTTAAACTGACCAAACCAGCACTGCTCTAAATTCATGGGACATTACTTTTGACCCCAAAAGCTGTAGGGTCACGCTGCACAGTGCCAGGCCCGAGCTAACGAGCTTTGTCTCTCAGGAGAGCTAATTAGTTCTGGTGCACCGCCGTGCTGATGCAGCAGTGTTTGTCTCCAGTCCTAGAACTAGATCAGCTGGGCTGGGCTGGGGGCAGAAATGAGCAACACTCCAGGCATGGCTTAGTGGTGAAGGGCCTTGTGGTAGGTGACAAAGGCCATGGTCAGCATCACAGGGCAGCTAAAATAAGTATTTTACTGAAAGGATTAAAGAATCATGGAATTGTTTAGGTTGGAAAAGGCCTCTAAGATCACCGAGTCCAATTGTTAACCCAGAACAGCCAAACCCAGAACTGACCCATGTCCTCAAGTGCCACATCTACATGTCTTTTAAATCTCCCCAGTGATGGTGACTCTACCACTGCCCTGGGCAGCTGTGCCAGGACTGGACAACTTTTTCAATGAAGAAATTGTTCCTAATCTAAACCTCCCCTGGTGCAACTTGAGGCTGCTTCCTCTTGTCCTATCACTCGTTCCTTTGGAGAAGAGACAGCCCCCCACCTGGCTCCACCTCCTGTCAGGGAGTTGCAGAGAGGGAGAAGGTCCCTCTTAGACTCCTTTTCTCCAGGCTCAGCCCCTCCCAACTCCCTCAGCCACTTCTTGTGCTCCAGACCCTTTCCCAGCTCTGTTGCCCTTTTCTGGATGTGCTCCTGTGCCTGAACTTTGTAGGAAACACAGAGGGGTTTTATTCACAGGTGAGTTTGCAACGCACCTAAGGACCATCACAACCTCAGCATCCAGCTCCTGATCTGACCTAAACAACACAACTCCAAACTCTTGGCCAAACCTAATCATTTATTCAATTTTTATTCCCTGCTTCTGCGTAAATTGTGATTTACCTTTGTGTCTGTTCATATCTGCGCCTGACACATGGTTTTGAAGACTGAAATGTTCCTGGGCTTTTGACAATCATGGGCTGATACTGGTGAACTGGATATAACATGATACAAAAGAAGCTGAGACAGATGTTCTGGTGTAGTCTCTGGCCTTGTTCTTGGAGAGTAGGAAGGGCAAAATATGCCAAAATACATGTGCAAACTCCATCCATGGCAAGAGGACCCAAAAGAGAGCAAAGCATATGCGAAATGTCCTGCTCTTTAGTGCTCCATAAGGGGTCAAATATGACAGAGGTAAGAACGGAGTAGGAACTGAGCTGTCTGATGGCTTAGCCAGGATGCTCCTGGAGTGCTTCCAACAGCACAAGGTATCATCCTATAAGCGACTGGAGCCCTGGATCTCTACATAATACCATCATTGGAACTAGTATTTAACTACAGTTATCTACTTTAGCCAGTGAGATGGTAGAAATGGAAAAAAACCCACACATTGTTTTTTGGGGTTTTTTAACAGGAAAAATGAATTTAATCACAAAATATAAATTATCCACTCTTCAATTCAATGTGACTTCTCCTTGGAAGTGTGAAAAAGTGCTATTTCAAAAAGAATATAGGCTTTTGGTGGTTATTTTTTTCATATTTACCAGAAAATCAAAGATTAAACTGAATATTCATTGAAGGTTGATCATAATTCTTAATATAACCTGAAAATATACATATCTATTATTTTTAATGACATAGGTCAGAGAAGCCCTAACCATGAACGAGGCTCCACAGAAAAATACCAAACCAAATGCTGCCTTTCACAAAGGGCATGAGCCAAAAAGAGGGGAAGAGGAACAGACATGGAACAGTGTTATCCCTATTTCCAGAAGTGGAACTGTGGCAAGTAGAGTGACTTACCTGGTTTCAAACAAATGAGGAGCAGCCAGAACCAGGTCCTAGAACATGTCAGGTACATACCACACAATATTCATAAGAACATATAATCACTATGTCTAGAACAGGCTTCATGACCTTGTCTAGTCCAACTTCCTCATCAGAGCAGGGTCTGCTCTTACATAAAATGGTTATCACAAGTTTTTACTCCAGATTTCATTGCAAATTGCCTTATATATTCACCAGAATTCAGTTTTCATGAGGTAATGTTGTAAGCTGAGCTGGGATCTACATGTAGCTCAAGTTGAAATACAGGTTGAAATACAGACATGAGCTAAAATGTCCTGGAGGCATCCACGGGAAATGGTTTGAGTGATTATCACTGATAGTGGGAATTGCAAGAGGAAAATAAAATGGAAGGTTGTACCGTTGTGGAACTGTAAAATATGATCCCTGCACAAAACACAGAGAGGTGGGTCGAGAGATTAAGCTCCTTGTGACTTGATGGTTCTGGGCCTTGCAAATTCTCTTCTCCTGAAATAAGGTTCATGAACGTGCTTCAGCTTGAATGACAGTGTGTGTGTGTTTGTGTGTATGTAAATGGAAAAGAAGTATTATTCTCTTCCAAAACTTACATTCCTGTACTGTAGTCAAGATTTCCATGTGACAAGGAGCGAGTGTGTTGTCCTGCACGCGCTTGAATGCACAGTAGTGCCGAGGAGCCCATGTTGCAACATAAAATATACTTCCTAATGTAGAAGGAAGTGCAGAGCCCAGCCCCTCTACAGGAATTAAACATCTTTCCTTCCTTACGTACTAGGCAGGATGATGACATCTTCCCCAGGGCCTGGGATGCTGCAGTTGGATCCACCCCAGCCTTTTCCCACATCATTCCATGTCTCTGGGTGTGACCACTTCAGGACAGCACCAGAGGGATCTACAAAGCAGAAAATACAAAGACAGAATTATAATTTTCATTAGCTGGAAGAATTACCACTTCTTTGATAGTCAAGCATCTATGATATTATCATCCTCCTGTCACTGATGAAGCAACATTAACTGCGCTTTGTTATCTTCCGTGCTTAAAGAAAGTTACCTGATTGAATTCCCGAGGTATGGGAATTTCCACAAGTTCCCAAAATATGAAAGATTTTTAAAAATGAGTGATCAACTCTTACAAGCTTGTTAGCACTCAGAAAAGCAGGAGTCTTCCCATTGCAAGGGGTGACTAAGACCTGCTTTGGAAAAGAAGCTTGACCAAGACATGTGGCTGCTCCTGCTTATTCCCCAAAGATTTCTTTTTCAGTTAAATCCAAAAGGAAACTCCTGAGCCTGAGGAAAATATCGGAATAAATTAAGTTTACAAAAGGTAGGTGCTTGACTTGCACTTGTGTTTTAGAGAGCTAACAAGCCAGGCTTCATAAACTGATTGCCCCTAAGTTTGTTCTGCCATCAAGAGATGAAGGAAAGCCTTCAAGGGGAAATCTTGCACACTAAGTTTAGTAAGTCCTAAACTAACGCAGGCAGGGCCTCCCTCTGGAGGCTTCTACAAGCACCTACTTCTGTCCTACCACTGTAAAGGGAATTCTGGCTTTTTTTTTTTTTCCTTGACGAATGCTTAATTGGGTATTGAAAACACAGGAGCAAGCTCATGCCTAAGTGTTGGGGGCTAGACCCAGCTCAGTAACATTGTGGAGTAGAAAAAAACATCCATTGCCGACAGGGGGAAACACAGAGAAATTAAATCTTTGTGGTGCTCCTTAAGGCTGGGTCTGTCTTTCCATCCCTTGTTTGTTCTGGGGGAAATACTCTGCAAAAATGTCCCTAAATTCACATGATACATAGCAAGGCAGCTATGCAATTAATATAAAAATTTGGAGGTTTCCCTTGTCTCTGGTGTATATTTCTGTCTGATTCAACATGAAATTCTAAAGTCATGTCAGACTATGAAGCACTAAAATACTCTGTAGTCTTACATTCTCCATGACCTTTGTGATCTGCCATGGTATTTCTTAGTAAAAGTTTATAGTCTTTTATACTGTGGAATCACACATTTATCTTGAGCAATGGTAGACATGGCTCAATGAAATGCTTAAATGAATACCAAGAACCTCTCTTGGGCTGATAGATGTGCAAAATATTGAAGTGAAAAATAGCAATTTATTCCTGAAAAAGCCATAAAAGAAAGAAGTGGTGTGACTCCCACACCAAACCTTTCTGACACAGACTCTCACCCACCTGGGGTAGGTAAAGCCGCTCTTTTCTTCTCTTTCAGTGTGACCTGAATTAAGTCAGCTCCTGTGACTGAACACAGAGAATTTTAGGGAGTTACAAATGATCAGACACAAAAAATCATACTAAATAAATTGCTATACATGAATTCCTGGCATCACTATTCATTTCTTACAAAAACATTTTTTTAAGAGCAACTACACATGCTTTCTAAGCTTTTTTGTCCTTTTTTTTTTTTTTTTTTGTGCTTTGAGAAAGGATTAAACAAACACATTTTAATTTACAGATATGGAGGGTCTCAAGACAACTAATTAGAAACAGCTAAAAGAAAACATTCAACAATCAGAAATTCTAGGGTGAAACTGGAATCTCATTTATCCCACTATAAATCCACAACAGTTCCACCAGCACAGGCAATATCACACCATCGAATGCATAATGTATTAACTGGCTCAAGAAACGAATTACAGCTTTTGTTTTGTAGTCAGGTTTTGATTTCCCCCCCCCCCCAAAATCTGGTATCTGAAAGAGATGCTTTAATTAGTCAGACTTTATAGACTGGAGACAGGGACCCTGTGTTCTCTGCTGTGAAAAGGGGTCAGAAGCAATTATCACAGTTGTAACCTTTGTGCCCAAGTATTGTCAGCAGGAGAAGGGCCAGGATAATGCAAATCAAAGAGGAGCAGGAGAAAGCTGCTTCAGACCCAGCTCAAATCCTACCTCCTCTTCATCTCCAGTGGCATATAAAGACACTTCCTTTCAGTCGCCAGACTGGAACGACCATAGGTTAAAATAGAAACACTCTGACAAACAAATAAATCTCCTGTCCTCTGCCCAACCCCTTATGGTGACCCTAAAATGTTGTTGAAGGATTTTTTTTGGGGGGGAGTAGAAGAATTGTATCAATGAAGCCATTGTCAGAACTTCCCTCAGTTCCAGAACATGCCAGGAACTTTCCTGTGTGTGTATCAACCCACCAAGGGGATTTCATGCCATATTGTAATTTACTTATTTTATCTTTAAACAAGTCTCTGCACTTTTAAATTTCAAAACCCATCCTTCCCTACCTCCCTCCTTTTCTCCCAGTGCAACTGAGCAAATTTAAAATAACTGAGGTTCATTAATTTTAAGTGTTCAATAAATTAGTATGAATAATCAAAAAACTTGATTCTTTCTGATAATTACTATTTGATGTCAGTTGAAAGCACTCGATTGAGTTAGCAGCATATGCTCCTATGCCAAATGAGGCTTCCATAATTAAATAGAAACTGATTCCATGAGGTTTTTCTCGTGTCTGATTAATTAGTAATCAGGTGCCTCAGCCCTGTTCTTTAGTGACACCTTCTCTCCCAACGGTAGCTGGGATCTGATCCATACATCAGTCAAACCAGTCTGCCCCAGATCATCACACAGAGCTCACAACGAACACCATCATGTCCATCATGTCTTGAGTGGCCACAAGGTGAACCTTTGAGGAGAAAGAATGACATGAAGACTAATTTAGAGCCTTTGGCACAGCTCACGTGGCTTTCAGACAATACATCTCTCCTCACTTTCATGGCTATGCTGGTCTTTCTTCTCACTTACACAAGGGAAACCAGGAATCAAAGCTGATACATCAACCTTAGGAAAAGTGAGAGAACCAAGACCTGACACTGTACTTTTTTGGCTAAATATATTTTGTCAGGTTTGTTGTTTGTTTGGTTTTGTTTGGTTTTTTCTTACTTTTGCAAGGATTAGAGTGAAATCATCTAATTAAGGATGTTTGTATTGTTCAGAGAAAAGCTGTTCTAATTAAATCCTGAGGAGACATAAAATATGATCAATACAGTGTACAGACCTCGTAAAGGGGTTCAATCCCCTTACATAGTGAAGAAAAAAAAAAACATTAAGACTTAATTCAGTCCTATCCAGGGTCAGGGTAACAAGAAAAATTTCTCATGTTAGAAGTGTCATCCCACCACAGACCATAAAAATTCAAACCATTTTAAGTAATTTACACCCTCCATGAGTGCAGGAATTGGGGCCAGAATATTCCACAGAATTCTCCACAGCCTTGTAAATTGTAACAATTATTTATATTGATGGGGTGCAAAGTGCAATGGTTGTAAATCAGTCGTATTTTGTTGCCATTTCCCACAAATACTCCTTAAAACTGATCAGAAAAGATAAAGGCCTTGGGATTAATCAAGACTACAGTGTCATAGTCCTTCTGGTTGTTTTGTTTTGCTCCTGAGTCCGTTATCACTGGGTTTTACAGGACAGGAAGAGATACAGGCAATACAGATGAAGGACATCATTAGTAAACATTGAATTAAGGTGACTCTTCTCAAAATGCAGTTATAAGGCTCCAGGGTTTAGTTGTATAAAACCTTTATAAGGCTCATCAATTTTCTGCCTTATTACAGCTCCTCCTGGATGTTTGGGCCGTGAATCATAAATATAGGCCTTCTGGATGATAGTCCTGGTAACTTTCTCCTGATTCAGGGCTCCTTGAGTGAACATGAAGGAGGAGCAACTCAGTCTTTTATCAGCTTTGCAGTGACTCGGAATTTTGCCTGTGGATATTAGGAAGGGCTGAAACGAGGATAAATGGCTCCAATAGCCTGACTTACAAATAACAAGCAGCTCCATGCTATTTAACATCAATTGGGCTAACATCCATCACTGGGAAATCAAAACTTTTTAGACAGCACAATCAACCACACAGTGAGACACACCTCTAGAAACTGGAGAACCTGGAAGAGGGTGTTTTGTCATCCTTTGTTACAGGAAATACCCAGAAATATGGTATAATGGGGACACTGAAGTGAGAAGAGATGTTAAAAAACATTATATATATGCATATATATGTATGTACATATGCATATATGTATATACACACATATACACTTGGGATAATGGACACAGATTCTTGCTTACAGCAGATTAATATTTGCAGAGGCAGAGGTGAAGGCGTGAAATTCCTCCTGCAGACATCACATAGTCAAAAAAACATCCCTGACAGGATTATAAGGGCATTTCATCATCTTATTTCTTTAACTGCTACATTCTCTGGTCTCTCTGCTTCCATGCAAGAAGGACAGGATCTCACCCACCAGGAGAAGGCTGTTTTTTCTCTGTGTGTCTTTTGAAAAAATGAGCAACTGAGGGAGATGGGGGTGTTTAGCCTGGAGGAAAGGGGTCTCAGGGGGGACCTCATTGCTTCTACAACTACCTGGAAGGAGTCTGTAGCCAGGCAGGGGTTGGCCTCTTCTCCCAAGCAATTTGCAACCAGACAAGGGGAAATGGCCTCAAGCTGCATCAGGGGAGGTTCAGGGTAGATATCAGGAAGAATTTCTTCACTGGTCTGGTCAACCACTGGAAGGGGCTGCCCAGGAGGTGGTGGAGTCCTCATCCCTGGAGGTGTTCAAGGAATAACCGAAATTGGCACTCAGTGCTCTGGTCTAGTTGACAAGGTGGGGGTCAGTCACAGGTTGGACTCACTGATCTTGAAGGTCTTTTCTAACCTAAATGATTCTGTGACTACAAAGGGCACCTCTTTGCTGAGAAGTGACATTTCATTCCATGGAGGCCACTGAGCAACCCACATCTGGTCAACTGGCCCTTGAGACATCTGATATGGGGTGAGTTTTATCTGGCTGGAAGAAAAGACCCATCCCCACACAACTAGTCCTCTGTAAAGAATTAACTCCATTCTTTAGGTCTTTAACCTTGGATTCTCCTTTACCCCCCAGCAATAAGGCTGCAGAAAATATCTGTGTTTATTTATTTTCTGTATTTTAATATCAGAAACAAACATTCTTAAGGGTCTGTTTTTCCTCCTATATAAAGAAATTACAGAAACCCACAGAATCTAATGGAAGTGAGATCATTCTTTAGGAATCTAGAAAAGACAATAAGTATAATCGAATTATTTTTTTAAGAACTATGGAAACTATAAACCTGCTTCTGACACAGCAGTAATATGAGGTTGAGCCTCAGGCCCTCTTAACAACTCACACATGAGTTACTTGAGCAGTCAGCAGGATGACCCATCTCCATAAAAGTTGTGTCTACTGAAAAATGTATTTGGGGTAAATAAAAAGTTTGATAATCCTTTCAGTGGTGTTTTCAATAATGTTTGTGTCCAGCCCTTCAGTTTTAGAAAAAGTAGAAAAAGCCAAGAGAAATCTGGACATGCAGGAAACCAACTCTTTGTTTCATTCCAAAAGAAAATGGTTTAAACATTTCAAAAGCGAACAAGAGACAATCAACATCTCTCTGGTTTTTAGCCAGTTCCAGTATTGCCCAGAGACCTTAACCACGGAGCAGTACCACACTGTGGCACCATATGCTGAAATTTGTAACAGACTTAAAAAGCTCGTAATGTTATTATTGCAATTTACAAAGGATATTTCTCCTAAAAATACCCCAGAAGTCCCAGTGTGATGTTTCTTTCCACCACTCTTGTTACAATAAGTGGGTTTTTTTGATGCAGCGTGGTCACGTCACATTTCGCTCTCCCCAAACATGGCTGAGCCACAACCCATCAGTGTTTTGGAGAGTCACACACAATTTCAGGGCCCACCAATGACCTTTGAGGAAGGTTTCTCTTAAGGCAGTGGGTGACCCAGGGAAAATCAGGGTGTTGCTGTGAAGGTTGAATCATGTCAAAGCAAAGCTGATGGTGTAGAAAGGACTGGCACGGGATCCCTCAAGCTCCCTTGTCTCCCCTTCACCCAGCATCCAGCAGGCACATGGGGTTATCTGTCCTTTAATACCAAATCCTTTAAAATGGTCTGAAGAGATGATTTTCAAAGGGACTTATGGGCTGGTTAACAGAGTTTCAAGTGCATAGGTAGCAGTGACTCCTTTGTTAATAGGATCATTACCCACATAACAGAAACATTCTCCATTACAATTATCTCTCCCCATTCAGCACCCTCTGCATTCTCCCGTGCCCAAGCCTAATTTGCAAAACTCCAAGCATCGTGCAACTTAACTCCTTTAATCCCCTCCATACGGTCTATTTTCTTGCCTTTTGTATTAGACAGACCTTTTTTCCTCCCCCGAAGATAAACAAACGCTTGCATGACGCCAGGCAATTTCGGATGGAAGAGGGCATGAAGAAAGCCTGAGCCCAAGGAGAACTGCTGGCCAAGGTGGCTTCATTCAGCTGCCCGCTTCGTTTGAATAACAATATCTTCTCAGTCACGGGGTTTTCCCTCCCCTTCTCCCCCCTTTTCTCCCCATGCAGGCCTGAGTAAAAGGCTGTGTGAATTCAGGAGCCTGCTTGTGAATGAGCCGGCATCTGATCCGTATTTACCGACGTTAATTTTGGATGTAATGCACCCCTGCCACTTCCCCACAGTTTGCCCTAAAAGGCTCTCTGACAGGCACAAAAGCGGCGGGTCAAAAGTAAGTTGACCCCTGCCAGAATGTACAATTATTGCAAAGAGGTGGTAACACCAGCAGCTGTCGAAACCCCACCGGCACGGCGAGGAGCTTCCAAAAGTCGGGGGATGACTAATAGGCTGGAGCGCTCCCCTCCGCCCTGCGAGAGCCGGCGACTTCGGGCAGGAAGAATTATGGCCCTCCCGAGCAGCTGCAATAATTGTCTTCCCATTGTCCCTCGGCCACCCCCTACAAGTGCCCATTGTGGGCGCGGAGTCAAGTGATTATATGCTTGGGCTGATGCTGTTTGCGCCCAGCTGCCCGACCGCTGACACACGAGCGCGGAGAGGGGGGACCCGCGTCTGCTAGACGGGACTCCGACATACCAGACCTTTTACATAAGTCAAACAGGAACAAATGACTCTTTATCAGCCCCTTCTCCCTTTGAAGTGGCGGCTGCTTATAGGCCCTTACAGCTTTTCCTCCTTAGCCCGAGCAAACATCCTCCTTTTGATATGCTACATGCTCATTATCTCTGCCCCATTTAATGATTTTTGATTGAAGGGTGGCAGCGCGGTTGCCAAGAGGGTAGTTAAAGAGGCTCCACGCAGGCAGGACAACAAGAAAGGCTTTCCTTGTGCAGCAGCCTAAATTTGGAGTTTCTTAACAGTGTGTTCTTGTTCTTAGCAGCAGATAAGGGCTGAGCGTGAAATTCTTAATTAAGCAGTAAATAGAGAGTGGGGTGTCAGCAGATGCAGCCTGTAGCCATGGAGACCAAGGCTGATGAAGGAGGGAGCTAAAACTCCACGCCGGCCCCGGGCTCGGGCTTGACTGACATCTGAAGAATCCGACAAAGCTTGTAAACGGGATTAATTAGTTGGGTAATTATTTCATATAGCTAAATGTAAATAAAATATTTAAAAACACCACAAAAATAAAACAAAACCCAGCTCGTAGAGTTGGGTGGGAAGATGGTGTGAAGGCCAGACCTTCAAGCGTTGTCCTCTCTGGGTCGGTGGGTAGACTGGCAGGTTTTTTAAGGCCAGAAGGGACTATTGTGGCAGCCTTCTCTGACCTCCTACAGAGCGTGAATCTCTCCTCATGAGGTTCCTAATAGCTTCTTGCAGAGCTAGAGTGTGTTTCTCTGAAAAGATGGCCTAGCATCATCTAAGGGCCCTCAGTGATGGAAAGTCCACCACATGCCATGAGTCTGCTCTCTGCTGGCTAATTATCCTCACCCTCTCAGCCTGCACGGTGGAGACTGGGAGGGAAATGAAATGGCACACCAGGGCTGTGAATCTGCTCACTTTGTTTCAGATTTTCACCCTACACCAACAGCATAGATATGAGGTACCTGACACTGAATTATTGATCTCACTCCTATGAAAGTCCTCACTGAAAATGTTCACAGCGTGAATTAGACATGTTAGACGTTTTCATAAATTTTCCCTCATGTACTTTGGATGATTGTTTCTCTCTCTATTAAAATGAGAAACAACAACAAGCTCTTCACATAATAAAAATCAAGAGGAAAGAAAGGCGAGAGAAGGACAATAAAATATTGGTGATGCAAGAATGACACATCTCAGTCTTTCCAAGACTGTTATCTCCTCTATTTTCCTCAGCAGAGACCAAGATAACATCAGAAGATGTCGTCTTCTGAGTTTTCTCATGCTGCTCTGACAGTACAACTCAGGATATGCAAACTGAGAAGCAGTCAACTTTTATATTTGGAAGAACAAATTTACACAGTGGGTAAAGTGAAATAATAAATCTTTTTTGTGTTTTCAGTAGATACTTGTCATGATCTTGGTCAAGGCTTAGACTCAACAGCTAAATTTATAGTATCTATACCTGTACTATATCTAAACAGGGACAGGACACAGAACTAGGACCTGGACCCCAATAATCTACATGGTTATATTGCTGGCCAAGTTCCTGGCACAGCTCTGGCCCAGACTCACAGACGGTGCCCAGTATAATTTCGGAGTTAGCACAGGACAGGGATCTTTCCCAGTTTGAAGCTTGGATGTATCCAGCCTGTTTTGAGAGCTAAAATGTTAAGCTGCAGGAACAAGAGCTGTGCAGTGGCAGTTGGCTGCTGGGCCACAGGTGGATGCAGAAGTGTGATCCTCAGACTGAGATTAAGGTGTGGGCTTTCCATTTCTCCAGAAATGTACACAGGATGATTTTCATTATTCCCAGACCAAGCTCAGGGGTTTGCCTGCCCCCATTCCAGCTGTGTTTTCTTCTCAACTCTCCCAATGGTTGTTCTAGTTGCTCATTCCTAAAGAGATCCTACATGAGAAAGCCATTTACATGCCATCTCATTAGTGCAGATCAAGGGAAATTCTAATGGATTACATGAGTAAAAAGTTTTCTTACTGTAAAAATCATCATCTTTACTTTCCCTGTGTAACAGTCATGAAAGACAAGCTCTGCTTCTCAAAGACACCAAAATATTTTTGTGATTCTGGGTTCTACTATTACTAATAAACCAAAAATCGTTACCTTGCTGTTGACATATAGAGCTTAGAGCCTTATAAAATTATTTGCCTGAGAATGGAAATTGTGAAAAATGTCCAAAATTTAAAAGAATAAATGAAACTTGAATAAGTATCAGTAAAATATCTGAACTTATTTTTTTAAAAAAGGACCACCAGTCTTTATGATACAGCATACAAACTCAAAATATTCACATGCAAAGGCCTAGAAGTCTTCGGAATTTTCCAGTCCTGGAAAAAATTTTTTCCCAGTAATCCCACTGACTTCAGTGGGCTCAGCTTATCTAGATTGCTCATTATTTAATGATACATGTGACATAGGAACCAAGCTGACATCAGAGGTCATTAGTGGAATTTAATGTCTTTACCTCTCCAAAAAAACCAATTGCAACACAACTGATGTCACATCACCCACTATTTATGATACATTCCTTCTGTCGATAAATCAGGCATCAGATTGATCAGTTAGGGATGGACCTGATGTGCATTTATCTATTTGATTAACACGCTGGAGGAACTCTCATATATTGAAAGGCCATTGAAAGACGGCCTTGTGTATATCTGGAGTTTAAATTAAAAAAGCATCAGCTCTGTGACCATTCTTGAATAAAAAGGGGCATTGCAATCCTTGCATTGCACTTACTTACCCAAATAGGTCAACTTCCCCCACCTGCTGTCAAGATACCAATCACAGCTCCTGTGTTGTCCATACGAAGGCAGGGATTGGAGTGGCTCTCCAGTCCTTGTCCCACAGGACACCACGACCTCAAGATGGGCAGGAAGGTCCTTGTGTTCCACCAGCAAGTAATTCCCAGTCTTGAAGCTGCTAAATGTCACTGAGTACTAGAGAGGAGGGAACCAAAATAAACACACTCAAGTCTGTGATTAAAGCTCAGTGGAGTGCAGTATGGAGGAGTAAAGAGGATGGTGCTTCTCACAGGAAACATATTCTTTTGCAACACATGTTGAAAACAAGAAGAACGATGTAAAATTAAGCACAAGATGGTGGTAAATGCAGAAAAAGTCGACTCCCCTGGTGCAGAGGAACAATGTCTTGTGAAAACCATACTTCAGCATGTGTTAATGCAGTAAAAATCTCCATGATTCCTAAGCACCACACTGAACTTTCTCCCTGAACTGTTCAGGCCAACCTGGCCTTGAACACTGAATCATTAAGTGCTTTGAGCAACCTGTCTAGTGGAAGGTGTCCCTGCCCATGGAAGGAGAACTGGAACTAGATGGTCTTTAAAGTCCCTTCCAACCCAACCCAACCCATTCAGTGATTCTGTGATCTTCCTGCTCCAGTTTAATACTGAGACCTTCAAGGACTAGGTCATCTTACCTTAGCCTGAAGAGATTTTCTCAGTGCATTTAACAATTTCTTTCTTCTCTCTGCACACCCAAAAATATGAAAGCATGATTATGTCTTCCAGATATAATTTTGAAATTATAAAACATTCTGGTGTTACCTGGAGCTGTTTGCTGACCAAAGGGTTGTCAAATGTCAATGTGTAGGTCTCTTTATCCAAAAGGAGAACCACCCAGCCGTACAAGTTTGATAAAGTATCAGGGACATAATTGACTGTGGTTGTCTTATTCCTACTGTCAGTCACAGTTAAATTGTAGGGAATGTCTGGAGCTTCTTTTCTGCAGAAAACAAACAAACACACAAAACCTATGTTTTCACACTGAACATTTTGAAGCCTTTACAATTCTATTTTTATTTGAATTACAGTACTTATGCTGGATCTGTCTCAGAATGTGGCTTTATTTGTGTAGTTCTTTACAAATACCGTAAGAAATAATCTGTGCTTCAAGTGCTATTAAAAAAAAAAAAAAAAAAAAGAAAGAGAAAAAGAGAGAGACACAAGTTAGAGGAATAAAGGCAGAGAGGAGCAAAGAAGAGCAATGACAGCAGTCAGCATACAAACTCCTACACTGCCAGAGTATTTCCCCATCCATCAGGTTCATGGGCCTCTGGTTCAACTTTTAGAATATTCATGACTTTTGACAGAGTTCTCTAAATTAGCCCCATCCCAGGCTGAGTGGGGTTCTGAGCAACCTGGTCTAGTGGAAGGTGTCCCTGCCCACAGCAAGGGGTTTGGATCAGATGGTCTTCAAGGTCCCTTCCAACCCAAACCATGCTGTGATTCCTCACTCACATTTGAGTGGCCAAAACTTTCATCGGAGGCTGAAGGTGCAAAAACTCCAGTGTAATTCAACAATCTGCTCTTTGTCCACAGTACGAAGCTGGGGCTGCCACAGACTACAAAAGTCATCACAAACTGGATGGGGTTATAGTGCAGTTCTTCTGAGCATCCAAAGGAGAACTCAAACCCTTTTTCACTAGGACTTTGCACTCCTAATTCTGTCAAATCTAGTCAGACAAAAATACCCTCACTGAACACATCAGCAGTAGTAATTATATCATGAGTGGCCATGAGCCCTTTTGTTTTAAGGCCTCTGGAGATTCTTCTCAACTCTGGCATTTGAGCTGACACTAAGCTTGAAAAATCTCCTCTCTCAAGCATATCTAAAATGCTGTTTCTCAATATTTGGAGTATTACCCTACAACTACACATCTCAGCCTATTTCCCAGCCTTCCAGACTGGATAGGGCTTACTTACCCAGGGCAGACATTGCTAAAACTCATGTCATTCTGAAATTTGCCTGTCTGTATTTGCAGATTTTGACTGGGCTTTTTTTTCCCCTTGGTGCTTTGGAGACAATATAATATTACAATAGCAGTCATCTTGCAGATACTTTTTCTTTTTTTTTTTTTTTTAATCAGTTATGGGATTATTGGGGTTTTTTTAAAAAAAAATGTTATTCTAATGTCTATCACTTTGGCAAAGGGTTTTCTGGTTACCCAGAAACATTCAGCTGAGAAGCAGCAACGGCAAAGAGAAGTGTGAATCAGCAAAGAATCATTCAACCAGAAGATATTGGCAAACCAATGAAACTGGCTGGAAGGAGTTTATAAGGCTTAAACAGCTTTTGTACTACTAATAAACCTCCTCTTATAGGCATTAACTGGACCAGGATATTAGGCTGCTAATTAAGCAAGTAAATGACAACAAGCACATTATTGCCACAGTTATCAGCACCTGCACAGGTATTCAGGAAAATATTTCCAGCAGCAGAAGCACAACTCACGTAATGTGGAGAGACATTAAACTCTCCTGCACATCAGAAATTGCCTTATTGTGTTACAGAGGTGCCCAACACCACAGCAAGTGACAGAGATTCAGAGACACCCTCTCTGCAACGTAAATCCACATGGTCTTGCTCTTTACTCATTTTACTTTTCATTGCTGGAGAAGTCTGATGGGACAGTTGGAATCACTTTTATCGGGGGACCCTCCCCAGTACTTCCAAGGAAAGTAAAGACAGAGAAGAAAGTCTGGAAGAGACAATCCTGCTGGGATGCAAGACACCTGACTGAAAGTTAGGATACAATGCCACATTAGCCATGTGGATTCGCTGGGTAATGAATGGGAATGTGAATTCACAAGCTGGTGAATTAACTGTGAATCCAGTTATGCTGGCTACCAATACTGAGAAGACCCTAAATAAATATCTTAAACCAGACAGCTGACTTGTAGATGGCTACAGTTAAATGAAATACTTCTTTCCCTGTGTACCTACTTACAACAGACAAGGCATAGAATCATAAAATCATTTAGGTTGGAAAAGACCTCTGAGTTCATCGAGTCCAACCATTAACCCCGCACCGCCAAGCCCATCACTAAACCATGTCCCCAGGTGCCACAGTCACGTTTTTTGAACACTTCACTTAAGTCACTGTGTTCAGTCAGGCAGAGACAGGACAGGAAATCTTCAGGATCTTGTCCTCTCTCCCTAGATTCCAAAGCTAGAACACACTTTTGACTTCTTTAGACACTCCCAACTTAATTTTTTTCACTCTTTAGGGTGGAGACACAGAGAACTTTTAATTTTAAAATGCTATTTTTTTTTTTTGTGCCAGAAAGCCTTTTTGAGTAAGAAAATTTTATATGGTATCATACCATGGTAGTCTGGCTTCCCTGACCTTCACCTGGAAGTTTGCTCCTGTCTCAGGAAGGAAAGGGAGTGGGAGATATTTTATGGCCTGAAATCTCTGGGGTTTTCTTGACCCGGAATGCTGGGTCCTTGTCTTTTGCATACCTTCCTCGAGGTGTTGCCACCTACAAACACTTACCCTACTCCTGACAGACTACTCAGAACACCAAAACAAAAATTTGGGGAACATGGAAAACTTTGCCCCTGGAAAACCACTCCTCTGGAAAAGGATGTCAGTGTGCTTCTTTTGTCACCTGCATGCCAAATAGACACCAAATTGGAAGTACCCTACTAATGGAATTATCAGCCACAATTAGCACCATTTCGGTTTGCCCTAAATAGCCAGCGATTACACCGTGCCCTAAATAGCCACCAATCTACCTCTCTTTAATGCTAATGAAGCAAAGTAGCGCTGGCACACGAGTATTTCTAATTCAGAGGATCCGAGGGAGCCTGCACGCATCATTAACATGGAGAGCTTCATTATCAGAGGAAAGAGCCTTCCCCTGAACTTCCCCTGGCTTTATTTGAAAGAAACTAGGAGGCAATGGTCTTAATGCAAAATTAACCCTCGCTTTAAACTGCTGGAAGCCTTTACAAACTGTAAGGGGAAAAAAAAAGGATGACTCACTGAAAAGGCTGTATTTTTATATCGAAGCAGGTTTCAATTAAGGAGCAATTTGCTTTAGAAATATAGCAAGATTACTGGATAGGACTTTACAGTCTGAGCCACAATTTAGCAGTTGTGAGTGTATAAACTGTTATGTAATTTAGCTCAAGTGCATTGTGCAGAACTGCTCGACAGAGATGAGCCACAAAGGATTTGTTAAACCAATCAATGACATGGAGTAGAACAAATATTAACTCTCCTGTTTATGTTTACCATTAACTTATTTATCCTAAGGGTCCATATCTGTGTGTATGAAGGCAGGCTCCGTGTTTAGCTCTAAATGCTTTCTGTTTGTGTAATAATCCATTATGTTTATCCCTCTTCAAAATCAAGAAAAAATACAGCATTGAACTTCAAATGGGACACCAAATGTTTATATCAACAGTCCAGATTTATTGCTGGCCAAAGGGAGGCTAATTCCAAATTATGACCATACCAAACACTTTACAGGTTTAATGTTGGGCCCCGAACTGGTTCAGTTTATTTTAATTGCCAAGAACTAAGAATTTTCAGCTGTTTTGAGTAAGTGTGTGTATCTTTGCTGAGATACCAAGCTCATGATTCAAATCGGCCTTGCATAATGAACCCTTACCAGCAGTGATGTTTTTTCATGCATGGGTCTCTTTGGAAATAACTAGATCTTTGAGTAACCACCATGGTCTGAATTTGAAATAAAACAAGAATAGAGAACAAATGAGCATGTGCATATTGAGAGAAGAAGGGTGGTCGTCAGGGTATTTCACAGCAGGTGGATGGATGTTCATCTGAAGGCACCACAGCAAGTAAATATCAAAGGAAAAGCAGAGCTGCAGAAGCCATTTGAAGTCTCTTCAAGATCCAAAGCCACAGAGGTGGGGGGTACACCATTCCTTTCTCACCAACCCATCAGCAGTGGCTGGTTTGGATCAACTCAACGCACACACGACAGGAGAGGCTGTTAGACCAGATTTAAGAATTTAGGTTGTAAAGCAGAAAGTTAATCTTTTCCTCCACAGCAGCCTAGACAAGAGGGAAGCAGTAAAAAGCTTGAACTACAAGACTGGTGCTGAGAAAGTCTCAGGTTTCCACGGTGAGAAATGGAAAGCAAATGACAAGGGACCAAGAGGAAAACTTCCTCCTGGTGTGCCGAGTGTTTGGAGTCCCCTCTGCCGCAAGGTGCTGCCTGGCTGCAGATTATTCTAATGCTCTCCTCTTGTAAAAATTATGCATAATGTGAAGAAACTTTGAAAGTCACTTAATCATGTTATGACAATTTTTTAATGAAAATTTGTTTTAATATTAATAGAGATTCATAGTTTCATGATAATATGGGTGGCAGTGGCATTTGGAGCAGCCGTATCTTGCCTGCAGCCATGCTGTGCTGTGCCATAGCATAAGCTCTGCTTCAGACTACTCAATAACTTTCCCACATATAAATTTATAAAGACTTTTATAAGCTCCAATTACGTTTTTAAAAGACATAAAACCCCTCTTTAAAGGGTGCTTACGTGACACGTTAGTTTAACTTTCAACTGGACTTTGCGAAGAAGGCTTTTGTTACAGCCGTGCAAGCTTGGAGATGGATTCACATTTCCCTGGAAGTTGATGGGTGAGGCTGTTCAGGACAGAGAGTTACAAAAGGTAGAAGTTTTCTTTCTTAAAATATGGACTTCTAGTGTTTTTCTCTAACAAACCCTTTTATTTCCCCCAAACATATATTCTGGGGGGAAAAAGTGTTAATACACTATGTGCATTTTGGTAAATTAAAGAGCACAAAGATAAAGAGCTTATTGCATTGTAAACTTAGATAATTAAAATGGTCTCAGAAAAGCTTTTAATTTGCACCAATCCCAGGCAGGGGATCTTTCCTAGAAGTCAGTCCTGATGCAACATTCACTATGTTTTGGAGGCTGAGAAAGTTAAAAACATGGCCATGGCCAAGCTTTGCCCATTGCCCTCAGGGTCAGGGAATGATCCTGAGGTTGCTGCAATAGAGGTTGTCATACTAGGACAACCCTCTCAAAACCCACTGCTTTCTTCAGCCTTTAGGGTTTTTAGAGCTGGAGTCCATCCCTGAAACTCAGAGGAAGAAAAATACCCCACCATCTCAAGCTTCTCATGCTTTTTATTGAGTAGCACAGAGAATTGCACCACTCTGGACCAAGAGACAGCACAGGAGACGAGATTGTTTTACTGCTATTGCCTGGGACATTTTCCTTTTACAGAGTAACTTCCTACCAAAATGAGGGTGCTCTTGTTCTGTCCCTTAGATCAGATGATCAGCAAACATGGGTTCAGTGCTTAAGTCTTGGGCTCAGGGACTTGTAATCTGTTTTTCACCCCTGGTGCTCCCCACGTTTACTGACTACAGGGTTTACAATGAGTGGTTAGCACAACCAGAGCTAAGTACAGATCTTACAGGTCACATATTCCAGGGACTACAAAGCACAACAGAGGGATTTCTTCCAGAGTGGTTTTTAATTCTTTTCTTATCAGAAAATAAAGAAAGCCAAGCAACAGTACTTTTATCCTTCTACTAAGATGAGATGAATCCAAGAGACTGTGCTGTTAGGAATTTTTTCCTGTCACCCACCTATCTTTATTCTCTCTGCTCAACCTCTGCCAATTGCTCCTAGTCATATTTCACTGTATTAATCCTAAAATATTGCCTTTTTATTGCAAACACTCTTCAAACACATCTGGATAAAATTCACTGATCCTCCTTCTTCCCCCACCCCCTCATTCTCTGGTAGTGCTGTGGATATTTTATTAATTGACTTTCACTCTTCATCCCCTCCAGCTCATTTTTATTCCCATCCTGGTCCTTTACCAGGTCCATTTTGAAGCACTGAACAAAGCCCCTCTGACTCACCACACTTATTTGGCTGCCTGCTGACAGTCTCTCAACTTAATATGACGGTGATTTGGCTGCTGGGAGCTACTCAGCAGAGAGGATCTGGAAGCAGCACGGAGAGGATGCTCATGGTCTCTTGGGTTACTCTGTTAAGCACAGAGTCCTCAGGAGGACAGACTAACAGCTGGCTCCTGCTACTCACACTGCCAAGTATCTTTGATGTAAGTTGACTCCCAGCTTATGCAGATGAATAATAAAGAAGGGAAATAAAGGCTACTTGCTTCAAATAAAACCTTGATTGGGAAGTTATCAATATGATTAATCATGGAATGGTTTAGGCTGGAAGGGACCTGAAAGTTCATCTCATTCCACCTCCCTGCCTTGGGCAGGGTAACCTTCCACTAGACCAGGTTGCTCAGAACCCCCAGTCAACCTGGCCTTGAACACTTTCCAGGGAAACCCTTATGCAATTTACTAGAAAGACAAAATTTAGATCAAGTTAACTCCTCCAGAGTTAACACCAATGGTGCAGATAGACTCCTACTTGTACTCACTCCTTACCCACCTTTAGATGCCAGAGAAACCAGGTGCATTGAATACATGAACTATCATAAATTTTTATGTTGCTGCAGTATCCTAAAGCACTCAAATCATTCTACAGGCAATGTTGTGAGAAGCTTCGTCTATTCAGCATCGACCCAAAGATCTGTAGTCCATTTCATCAGAGCAAACACAGACTTGAAGGGGAATTGATTTCCCTAAGACCTCATGGCTAACTGGTCCAGAAAAACATCCAGTACAGTTTTATTTTGCCTTCTACCCAGTATCCTTTTTGTTAAATCAGAATGACTCACAGCTCTTAATTTGTTGAAGAGTTTTGTTTTCATTACAAGAAACAGTAATCACATGCAAAGCCTGCAGGTAGCTGAAAGTCTTAACAGTTTTCCCCTTCAATGGAAGAAGTGATTTTTTTTTTTTTTTTCCTAACTGGGAAGGGGGTTTTTCCCTTCTTCTTCTAAAATATGAATTATGAGGCAGACATGAATAATTAACAGCCCTCTGACAGAGCACTTCAGGATTTCTGCCTGTGTGCTGCTAACCTGAAACAGAAAAAAAATTGATAATGGTTCAGACATGTACTTCGAAAAGAAGGTGAAAAGCTGAGCAGGGAACTGGAAAGGGAAGATGAGAATGAGAAGGAAAGGAGGAATGGTGTTTGGATCACTGAAAGTCTTTTTCACCCTTTTCCTTATGTCAAGAATTTGCAAGCGTCCTCCCTGGGTAGCAGCCGGCTGCTCCAAGGCAGAAGCAAGTCCAGCTCGGGGAGACAATGGACGGCTCCAAATTGCCCAAGCAATCAAATACTTTGGTGTGAGATGTCAGATCTGACACAGCATCTCCAGGAGATCCTTGCCCTTCTGCCACGGAGTGACAAGCAAGGGGAGACAAGCACAGGGCATTTTAAATGGCACTGGACATCTCTCCATGGGCAAACAAATCAAGGACCCAGGTTTCCATCAGCTGTGATGGAACACGTTGTCAGTGTCTATGTGGTGACCACACGTTCTTCAGGCCAATATCTAAGTTTGTATGTCTTCAACCTGATTTGAATTCACTTAATATTAAGTTTCTGGCTCACTTTACCAATCGTTCCAATAATTTTTCACTACTGAACAAGCTCTGAGAATTATGTCGTAGATTTACTGCAGCCCCTTTCACCCAAAAAGTAATTTGTTCATTTGTTCTTTGTGTTTCTCTATCATGATTAAGACAATAAACAAATGGGTTTTCATTCATCACTTCCCTGGAGGCATTCAAGGCCGCGTTGGCTGGAGCACTGAGCAACCTGGTCTAGTGGAAGGTGTCCCTGTCCATGGCAGGGAGATTGGAAATAGATGAATTTTAAAGTCCCTTCCAACTCAAACATGTGATTCTGTGGTTTCCATTTACAAATATTGATAGTGTCTATCCCAGCCTCTTGAAATCAAGTAAAAACTGGCATCTTAAGTCTGGAAAAGCAACTACCTAGTTGTTGAAATAGTTCTGCCACTCACAATAACAAAAGTTTAGTCTTGAGTTTCAAATTTCCCTTGTACCACTGTCTGATCCTGTCATGTTAGTGGGAAACCATAACTCTACAGACTGAAACAGATTGCTTTGGTTGTGAGCCTAAGTCAGTCTTAAATTTAGGCAATTCAGATCATTGAGTTCATTAACTTGCAGCAAGCAAACAACAGCAGAATGAAAGATCAGAAAGTCCTGAAGAAGTGGGTAAGAAAGGCATGGCTGCAAGAGGGTGGCAGAAACAAATCCACTTGTTTTCCTTCAGTGAAATACATCACAAATTCTTTTCATATCTTCTATACAATACGGGTGTTTATTGCCTGACAGTTGCATCCATGAAACTGTAAAATGATAAATCCATTTTTACTGGAAAATACAATACATGAATCAGACAGTTTATAAAACTAACATAACAGTGAAATCAGATCGCAAAGATTTTCTGGTTAAGACATGAAGGGGGTTGGAATTAGGTGATCTTTAAGTCCCTTGCAACCCAAACCATTCTATGATTCTATGACCTCTCATTCTTTGGGAGCATTTGAGGAAATCTCTCGGAGTAAGGCAACACTTAATTAGACTTAAAGTCTAATAAAAACTTTTTGGACAAAAACACAGACTAATGGATGCCACTGCTCAGGCTTTAGGCCCAGTTTAGGATCCAGCAGAGAGGCAGCAGTCCTGGGACTCAGTTCAGACCCTGCAGCAAGCTCAGTATAAAACATAGCAAGCAGCACTCATGCCAGCTTTTTGGAATTGGAATAGTTACTTACAAATGAAGGGCCATACGGTGGAAAACAATGTCACTGCCACAAACACTACCACCAGAAGCTTGACTGAAGTTGGCACTGGCTGTGCAAGATGCCCCAAGAATATCTGTGGAAGGCAGGAGGTGACTTCCTTTCTGCCCTGTGATGGAGCCGTCAAGATCCTCAAGGATGGCAGAGTGAGGAAAGGGGAAGGACACTTGGAAAGGTGAACTGATGAAGGTCAGACGTTCAGCTCTCACTGTGAACCCACCTATGGGCAACAAGCAGCATTTCAGGAAAAGAGAATGGTCACTTCAAGTAATGGCCCTGAAGACATCTCTGGAGGAAAAGATGCAAACTTCATTCCACCTTTGCTTTGGAAAAATGTCTGATGAGTCAATGAGATGAGGAGATTCAGGAAAATAAATAGAGGTGCTTGCAGGAATGACTATTGCTGTGCCATAGTCAGGCCCAACCTGCCCAGTGCCCTGTAACTTGTGCTTACAGACTTGCCTGATCCAAGTGCTGCTCCTGGTCTTACCTGCACTTCCTCCAAACAGGCCCCACTGCCAGAAGTTACAGACCCCAAAACAGTGATTTTGATAGATCACTTCTGCCTTTTCCTGAAGGTAAATTTTTTAGAGATGAGGACTCTTTATGGGTGTGTAAATATACTTGATCCCTGTGCATAGGCACAGCACTTGGCAGAATAAAGCCTTGGCTGAAAAGTGAGTCTGGAGGATTCTTTCACTACTGAAACACAGGTAGCTGCAAAAAGGATGAATATTTATGTGGGTTAAAGCACAGGAAGTTTTTGAACACATTAATATATAAATAAATGTCAGAAAATTGTTGTCCCATGGACCATAACAAGTCATCGTAGGCATGAGTGTTCATACACCACACAGGTTACTATCTAACTGTTCTATTCTCAGTTGTAACCTCTCTAAGCCAGATTTTACTATTCCTCCTTTGATCTCACCTCCTGAAGACTTTTTCTCTGCTATGTTATTGTAGGGCAGTATTCATTTATATATAAATATATTTAAGAGGTAATTGCAGTTGGAATATTCTTCAAAGAGCCTTTGAGTACCTCTTCAAAGCTCAAAAGGATGCTTAGTTTACATGTTATCTCAGGCAAATTCACCTAAGGTTTAGGCTGGCCTGAGGTAGGAACTTGGTAAAATTCTGTGAGGTTGGTCATAGCTGTTAAAGAAATCATCACTCTTGAAATTTTACCTCCCAAAATGAAGATCCAGAAACAAGGCAGTGTATAAAACCACTTTTCACTGAGAAAATTAAACCAGGGCAGAAGTAAAGCTACATTTGTCTTAAAATATATGCAATATGTGGCTTCAACTAAGTGATGAAGGGAGACTGGGGAGAACTTGAAACCTCAGCCCCCAGAGAGCAGAGCAGTTATCAGTGGTTGTCTGAACTTCCAAACGTATGAACCTGTAATGGGAGGAATCCAGGGACTGTGGAAATCCTGCTAAATAAATCTAAATCAGACTCACCCTGCCCTTGGTAGCAGCCAGAGCAAGTCCTGATTGCTGTGCAAGTGTTCACATCAAAGTTCCTGAAAGCTGTGTTGGAGATGAAGAGCTGGTATCTCTTGGGAGTTTTCAGTCCTGCAGACATACAGGTCCTCTCCTGAAATGAGGGAACGAAGAGAGCTGGGAAACATCACCATGTGAATCGCAGAATATTAGAGTTCTTTGGCTCGGAAGGGACCTTAAAGACCATCTCACTCCAACCCCCTGCCACAGGCAGAGACATCTTCCAGTGGACCTGGTTGCTCCAAGCCCCAACCAACCTGGCCTTGGACACTTCCAGGGATGGGGCACCTAGGATGCAGCAGCTGGGATGCAAGAATGTGATTGCCACAGTTGAGGGGTTTGAAGGACAGATATAAGCTGTTGTTTTGCAAATTCTGGAAGTTAACACCTGTTTAATTCACCATTTACTGCATGTGATAACATCACATTCAGGGCAGCTTGTTGCCCTTTTCCTGGGTTGGACATTTGAAGAGAAAGGAAACTGCACATTCCCTGGGAAGAAAGAATTCATCTAAAAGACACAGGGACCAGATTTTTACAGCCCCTTTTACTTTACCTTTTCTTGTCCAGTAACTAGGAATTTCCCCTACTTTATCATTCTAATTTCTGTTCTAAGAAAAATCTGAGGTCCAAAAGCCTTTTGTGATTTGGGATGGGGGAAGCACTTAAGCCAGGGTCTCTGCAAAGTTCTAATTGACTTCAGAATGCATCAGAGCTACAAGAACTGGAAAGGAAGAGCAAAACCCACAAGTAATGAGAAACACAACGGACAAACTAGATTTTGGGGTGTTTGTAGTAAAAGACTTGTAGAACAACTCTCAAAAGCCATAGTAGAGAACCAGTCAAGAAATCCACCCTATGTGAAAACATTCTCTTTAATTGAAAATGTAGAATGAAATGGAATTTTATAAATAGATTATTACTTCAAAGAGATGGTGCTCTCTTTAAGATATATAGTCCCTCCATCAGCTTTTTTATTCTGAGGCCAAAACATCTGGAGTGATGGTCCTGTTCCTTGGGCCATCTTCTTCCAAATCAGTGCTAAGTAGAAATCCCTGACTTCTGGTAACAAATTGCTTAGAAAGTCTGTTACTTGTTTTTTGTTTACAATTCTGGTTCTTCCATCCCACCCACCTTTCTATATTTTTCCTTAATTCATTTTATGTAAACAAATAGCAAATAGAATGGCGTGAGACAATAATTCTTCCCTAGTGTGTGTCACCTGTCTCAGAACTCCTGCTTTTCCCAGGAAGAAATGCCTCTCAAATGGCTCCTCAAGGACAATGGATTGCTTTATGAAAACATGGAAGAGTCTTGCTGAACGTCTAGGAAGTCAAGAAAAATCTTTTCCTTGGTCCTAGATTTAGCCCTGCCACTAATGTTTCAATTGGTCAAAGCCCCAATTTTTAAATGCCCTGATGTCTCCAGAAAACAATCTTGTTTTGAAGCACTGCTCTCAAAACGTGGAAGGGCTACAGCAGAGAGGACTATCCAAGGTTCCCATTAAATTAATGTCATAAAGTTTTAATTGATATTAAAGAGACATCATTATTAAAGGGAGAATTACATACATTAAGATGTAAATTATGACAAGGAGGCTCTTATCATGAGATAATCAAAGATAATCACCCCCCTGGGGTACTGCGAGAAACAAGGCACAGCTGAGCGCCTCTAAATCTCTTAACAAGTACAACACTGGAGTCCTTCCATGGATCCTGCAAAGCAAAAACAAAGACATCCACCCTTTGGTGCCTGAGACAAATTCGCTGGGACCCTGCAAGGTTGGACAGGTGAAGCCAGGATTTTATCTGAACTACATGCTTACAACAGACCTGCTACAGAGGTTTCTTTCTGTGAGCTTCTGAAGAAAACTCATTTAAAGCCCTTTTTCTGCCAGTCAGAAGGAAAATTAATTTAATAAACAGCAATAGAAAAGTGAGCAGGGAAAAATAAAAAGACCTCAAAACCACGAACAAGCATCTGTGGCCAGTTGTAAGTAAAATTCCATTGTTATCCATGTTATTAATCTGTTAACAACCTGGTAGCACCCAAAGGACTTTGTCCAGCTGCCTGAAGAAATAATGGAAGAAAATCATATTTACTGCATAAATAAAATTACATTTTGATGGTATTTTTCATTCTCAAGCAAAAAAAAACCCACAAAACAACTCTGTGTTCCAGGTGGGCCAATGATGCTACAAGACAGCAGAGGAAACCAAAGTGTTGCCTGGGATAGAAACCAAATCTGGTGCTCCCCCTCATCATTCTCAAATCACCAAACTAAACTCACATCTGTGTGGATAAATGCTATCTGTTTATTCCACAAGAAGAATATAGGAATATATGGGAATATACAGGAATTTATGTTAAAACCCCTTGATTAGACAAAAATTGTGATTTTTCTCAATAATTCATGCTCTAGGGAGTTCCAAGGTTTTTCTGAGAGCATGCCAGTCTTGGAATAAAAGACAAGTAGGGGAAAAATTAACTATCTTGCTAATATCCTTCAGCTTTTTGGTTTTGTGATTTTGTTTTTGCTTTTGAATGTTGTTTTATACAGAATACAAAGAAGTATGTGTTAGAATGTGGAACTTTAAAATAGCTCTAAATCAAAATAGAAAAGCTAGAGTCTTTGTTTCAAATTTGTTTTTAAAAAATCTTCAAAACTTCAATAATGAAATAAAAAGATGTTTGGGGGGAAAAATCATACAACCATTGAATTGTTTACTTTGGAAAAGACCTCCAGGGTCTTAAAGTCCAACCATTCCTCCAGCACTGCCAAGGCCACCACTAACCCATGTCCCCAAGTGCCACATCTGCACATCTTTTAAATCCCTCCAGGGATGGGGACTCCACCATTACCCTGGGCAGCCAGTTCCAATGTTTGTAACATTTTCAGTGAAAAAAACTTCCCTAATATCCAATTTAAACCTTCTCTGGCACAACTTGAGGCCATTTCCTCTTGTCCTGTCTCTTGTTACTTGGGAGAAGACACCACCACCCACAGTCTATTCTACTTACATACATTTATTTACATCTATTATATTTACATACAATCTGTTTAAAATCCAAGATTCACCAAGACTGCCATGGAGCACGGGCTGTTCTCCAGCCTTCTCTTATTTCTCCAGATTCCCATTTTGAAGTCAATATTGAAATCATTCCTGCAGTTCTCACCTTTTGCCCAGCGTGTCCAATTAAAACACTGTCAGACACAGAGGTGTTTCCCAGGCTCTCCACGATGTCAATGCCAAAGTCTTTGCAAGAAGAAATCCAGAAATTTTGGAGTTCAAGATTCCTGCTCCTGAAAATCTATGTAAAAGGAAAATAAAGAAATAATAATCATCATCAAATCATAGAATGGTTTGTGTTGGAAGGGGCATGATAGACCCTCTGGCTCCAACCCCCTGCCACGGGCAGGGACACTTTTCACCAGACCAGGTTGCTCCAAGCCCTATCCAACCTAGCCTTGAACATTTCCAGGGATAGAACACCTAAAAGAAAGAAAATTGTTTCTGGAGGGGGCCCATGGAAAGAAGCAGAATAAACTTAGTTATTCGGGTATTCTCAGTCAGTCAAATACAAATAAATTACAAGCTGGGCAGAGAAAATAAACAAACAAAAAGCTCCTGCAAAACAACCTCTTATTTATTTTTTTCATATAAATAAGCTTTTCCAGGAAGAGTATGCATCAATTAAAAAAAAATCACACTGAAAGATTGTACACCTTCAGAGTCATAGAGATGGGTGAAGCTAGAAAACATGACTTACAGAGAAACACATACAAACTGTTCAGGTCATCAGACGGGGTTAAGAGGATCACAAGCTCTAAATTGTATGTGTGGGAAGAAAGCATCAGATAATAATGGGTGATGTGGGATTTTTGTAATCAGATTAATTAAAAATGAGCTATAATAGCTGGAGAATGAATTTAGATAAATTCAAAAAAATGAAAAGTGCAAATTTTTAATGAGAATGAAAAAAAATCCCCTGGAAACCATCAGCCCTATGAAGGTAAGATCCATCAGGATCTTTTACCAACTGCAATCTTCAAGAACAGCTCAGATCCACTCAGGATTTGTGTTTTGGCAATATGATCTAGTGAAAGGTGTCACTGTCCAAGGCAGGGGGGTTGGAACTACATGGCCTGTAAGGTCCCTTCCAAACCAAACCATTCTGTGGTTCCATGATTACAGTGGCAGTCAGATAGTAGATGGTTACAGAGAACACCAGCTGCTGCTGAAAGGAGCACTGATTCTGCACTGAAGCTGTAAAAAGAATTCACACAAATCATGTTTCTGTCTTTTTCATTAAAGTAGGGGCCTCCAGATGAGAAACTTGAACATACAGGTACAAGAGCTTTACTGTGACTGTGACTTATCTGCAGTCTCAAAGATGAAGTCAGCGTCGAGTCGAGATACCTGGAAAGATCCTGAGCATCACAGAGGACAGTCAGGACGAACATACCTGTGCTCCCCCTTGGCAGCTCCAAGCTGTGAAGTTGTTGAACTGAACAGATCTGTTTGAGCTGTCTGGCAGATATTCTGGGTACACCAGCAATCCATACCTGTTTTGGAAAGAAAGCAAAGGAGGCTGATTCTTTCCAGTGCATGTATTGGTGAGCAGATTTTTCTATTCATCTTTTCAACATCTAAAATCTAAAGCCTGTAACAGTTCTCTCATGAGACTTTATCATTTAATCCCAAATCAGAGACTGGCAGATAACACTACTTATTTTAGGCATCTAATCATGCCAGTGAGGATATTTAAAATTTCTTTTTATTCATTTTCAGATTGAGCCACAGCAGGGCTAAGAAGTGTGCAGTGTCACTGAGAGGTGACATCCCCATCACGCTCATAAGTTTTCAGCATCACCTTCAAATAAGCCTGACATGAATTTAGACAGATAAGGCTTTTCTTTTTCTTGGATTCAGTCAACTTGAAGTACAGCCCAAATGTACATGTTCCTGAATGCTGCCCTTGGTTTGACCCTCTCAGAGATTTTAAATCCTCAAGATTCAGGTCACT